>PVJH01028213.1:0-27555 GCA_004026705.1 Nesogale talazaci
AGTGAAGCCAGTCACAAACGGACACTGTGTGATCGAGCCCTAATAGGTAGCTGTGTAAGAACCTCTGTTTACTTGAGTGGCTTCTCAGCTTCGGGAGCAGAGGGAGGGAAAGGGGGCCATCTGAGTTTCAGGGACCCTGACTTTCTGTTAATGGTGGTGGCGGGGGTGGTAGATAACATCAAAGTGGCCCCAACTCATCGGGGACCTTATGCACAACAGAAGAAAACACCACCCAGTCCTTCCTGTGCCGTGCCTCATTTGTTCCTTTGCAGCCAGTGTGTCAATCTAGTTCCTTGAGGGCCTTTGTCTTGCTTCACCGCCCCTGCTGGACCAAGCATGATCCTTTCTCCAGGGATTGGTCTCTCCTGAAAGTCTAGAAGATAAAGTCTTGCTATCTTTGCCTCGAAGGAGCCTTCTGCTAATGGTCCTGGAATCATTTGGAAGCATCGTCGTCATGGTTGCACCCTGCGGTGCACAGAAGCAGTCGCACTGTGTTACACATGGAACGTGGCTGATGCTTGGTTACCTGCATTTTTGCTAAAATGAGTCAATTTTTATAAACCTACTGGTCCATGCATCATTAAATAAGATGAGGCACGGAAATAGGCGACTGTGCGCATATATTTATAGTATTAAGGTAGCAGAACACTTTGTTTTATTAAACTGGCATTCCATGATGTTCACCTTCCTGACATGATTGCTGAAGACAGAGCAGGTTCCTAAGGAAATGTGAAGAAAGCTGATGGTGCCTGACTATCAAAAGAGAGAGTGTCTGGGGTCTTAAAGGATTGAAGATAAACAAGGGGCCTGTGGTACACAGAAGCAGCAAAGCTCACATCGGAGAAGCGCACCAGCCTGTGTGATCACGAGGGGTATATGGAATCAGGTAGCAAAGGGCAAAAAATCTTACAATTGTGAATGAGGGGGAGTGCAGATTGGGGACTGAAAGCCCATCTGTAGGCAACTTGGACATTCCCTTACCACAAAGGTCTCCAGGAAGAAATAGGCCAGCCAGAGTGCAGTATAGCATGAATGAAACATACAGCTTTCCTCTAGTTCTTTAATGCTTCCTCCCCCTCTCACTATCATGATCCCAATTCTGCCTTCCAAACCTGGCTAGACCAAAAGATGCACACTGGTATAGACAGGAACTGGAAACACAGGGAATCCAAGACAGATAAAGCCCTCAGGACCAATAAAGATACCAGGAGGATAAGGGGAACGGGGGATAGAAAGAGGGAACCGATCACAAGGATCTACATATAATTTCCCTTCCGGAAGGACAGACTACAGAAAAGTGGATGAAGGGAGATGTCACACAGTTTAAGACATGACAGAATAATAATTTAGATTATCAAAGGTTTGTGAGGGGAGGGGGAAATGAGCTGATGCCAAGGGCTCCAGGAGAAAGCGTGTTTCCAGAATGATGGTGGCGACAAATGTGCTCGACACCATGGATTTATGAGTTGTGCTAAAAGTTGTATGAGGCCCCAGTAAAACTTTTTAAAAGAAAGTAAATAAGTTGAGACAGAAGATAGTTTTCAAGGACCTGCCCTTCATCACACGTCTTTTCCAGGACAATAACTTTCTGCCATGTTCAATAATTATTTTTTAGCATGTGGTTCTGACACCTGCCCCACCCCCAGTACTAAACACAAGAAGCCCATCGTGAGCCGTGTCCCCGCGCCATCCTTATGACCTAGACAGTGCCTGGACCCAAGCCCCCAGAGCCCACAGAGCCCACAGAGCCCACGCTTCATTAACCAGCCCTTGTGAGCCCCCCCTGCGCCACCCCCCAGTCCCACAAAAAGACAGCGCGCAGTTCCCCCTGTTGCTGAGCGCTGCATGACGGACACTCCAGGGCTGACCTCTTGGTGGTGAGGACTGCTAGCCTTGGAAGTAACTGGACCCTTAAGATGCCAGTGGGAGCTGGAAAGCTGACCGTGGTATGTCCTGGAAGGAGCAGGCTGCAGTGGGAGCAGAGGGCCAGCAACTGTTTTCTCCTGTTACCTGGGAACCCAGGCCTTGCCTGTATGTAAGAGCAACTCTGACGGCCACAAACTCGGTTTTGGAGTCAATTTGCAAGAAGTAGCTATGCATAAAGCGCTTTCTACCAGAAAAGCAGAAGCGTGATCTAGGACAAGCCCAGGCTTTGAAGGGCGGCGGTCTGGGTTAGGCGGACTCTTGTGCCTCCCAGTTCTATGACCTTTGGCTAGTCACTTCCCGAGCATGGGGGCCGGGGGACTCAAGGAGGTGACCTGCACTCACCGTGCCAGTGGGCCTCCCTCCCTGCCTGCTAGATGCTTACCTACTTGCTCGGCGAAGTCAGTGGCTGCAATTGGGAGTGGAAAGCCATCCAGGAATATTCCTGCTGCTTCTCACACTGCACCCCCTTTCTCTTTGCAGCTCTGGACTTGCTGGATAAGATGTTGACTTTCAACCCGCACAAGAGGATCGAAGTTGAGCAGGCGCTGGCCCACCCCTATCTGGAGCAGTATTACGACCCGAGCGATGAGGTAAGATGGCCTGGCCGGGTCTGTGGCAGCGACTGTGCTGCTGCTGGCATCGCACCCCCTGGGAGGAGCCTCAGGGTCACCCTGGGTCCTGGCACCGCCCCTCGCATGCATGCTCTTCTCTCCCCTCCCCACCCCACCCCGCCAGCCTCTATCCCACTTCCTCAGCCTGGAGGGTTAGTGCCAACAACGCAGCCGGGCAGTAAGCGAAGACGACGCCCTCCAGGCCGCCTGCAGCAGGGCTGGGCATCAGGGCGGCACTCAGAGGCCTTGAGGAGGAGGAGGCCAGCTTCCTGCTGGGGTGGGGAGTGGTCAGGGGGACGATGCCACAGCATGCCCAGTTTCGTGTCTAGAGATGGAAACGCAGGGAAGCCTGTTCTGGAGGAGGAGTGTCCAGTCCAGCTCTTCAGATCACACGGGACTTCCCGGGGAAGCTGCTGCTGGTTAGTGGTCCCGGGGGCTTCAGCTCTAATGTTCTCTGGAGGTTATTGAAGCTGACCGTGTGAGCGAGCCTAGGTGTGATAAACTCTGTTCCGATCCCTGTGTCAGTACTAAGCGGGGTTCTGCCTGGGACTGCGGCCCACTGGGATGGAGGTTCAATTCCCACTCACAGGAGCAAAGGCTGGGCCTCCTACTCCCACCACCAAGGCAGTGATACCTTAAAAAAAAAACAAAAAAACCACTAAGCGGGGAAAATTGCAGGAAGAGGATGTTAAAATGCCGGAGACAAATGAGAGGGGAGAGGAAGCTCCTACCATAAAGACTGAAATATCCTGGTCAGTGAAAGGAAAAAATGGTAGAATTAGAAGAAGAACCACAAAGAGGCTTCACAGGTTCATGGGCAGCTTTAATCATCTTTCACGTGCCCCCACTAGCCTCTCCCAGAAGCAGTCATCATCACAGACTAGGCAGGAGGACAAGAGTGGTTCTCAGCAGCCCCTGAGCAGAGAGTGTCTTCACCTCTGTGTCCTCCTCGATTGCTGACCCAGGAAGTGGTGGGAGAGTGAGATGAGGAGGTGACGCGTTCTAAATCCCAGGCCTGGAACCATCTCACCCAAGGCCAGCTGGGTGTCCTCCCATGAGCTTGAACCCTCTTTCCAGCTGGTCGCAGCTTCTCCCTTCCTAGTGGGGCTAACAGGAGAGTAGATTGGGGGGGAGGGAGGGCGGGGGGTCATTAAACCCACTGCCATTGTGTCAGTTCTGACTCAGAGTCTCCGGGCTGCTGAGACTGGAGATCTTTATGGAAGTAGACAGACTCGTCTTCCTTCCCAGGAGCAGCTGTGGATTTGAACCACTAACCGTGAAGTTAATAGCCCGACACTTAACACTATGCTTGTTTTTGTTTTTGTTTTGTTTTGTTTTTGGGGGCATCACTGCCCTCTCGTGGTGGGAGTAGGAAGAACAGCTTTTGCTCCATGAGCTGGAATTGAACCTCCATCCCAGTGGGCTGCAGTCCCACGCACAACCACTGCGCCACCGGGGCTCAGCCCAACACTATACTTCATATAGTATTCTATTCATTTATGGACCTTTAAAATCAAACGACAACTATTAATTGACAGATTAATTTCTCTTTTAGTCATTGAGTGCATATGGAGAGTCTGGCATAAAGAGAACTTTCTGATTGTTCGTAGAGTAAGTGTACATTGTTTTAAAATCCAAAAGAATAATTTTTTTTGGGGGGGGGCATCACTGCTCTCCGGTGGTGGGAGTAGGAGGCCCAGCCCCACTGCTGGAATTGAACCTCCGTCCCAGTGGGCCGCAGTCCTGCTCACAACCACTACACCACCAGGGCTCAGCCCAAAAGAATAATTTATAGAGAAAAAAATGTAAGATGGTTTTGTAATCTTGTTAACCAAGATCTTGAAATAGTTCCTTCCCAATTTTTCATTTCTGTATGGAAAATTCTAAAATAGCTGAGCCCCGATGGTGTAGTGGTTGTGCGCGGGACTGCGGCCCACTGGGATGGAGGTTCAGTTCCCCCTCACAGGAGCAAAGGCTGGGCCTCCTACTCCCACCACCAGAGGGCAGTGATGCCTAAAAAAAAAGAAAAAAGGGGAAAAAAGAGAAAATTCTAAAATAGAATAGGGTCCATTCTGATTAACACAAGCATGAGTATTATATGGCATTAATCTGTTTTGAATTAAGTTCATCTTCTAATAGCTCCATAAAATATTGTTGGATAGGCGGGCGGAAAAAAATTGTCGGATAAAGATACTATGCTTTATTTGTTAGAGTGCATCTATTTTAGTATTGTAGGTATCCTGATAACACCAACATACTCCCCACCTTCAATTTCAGGCCAGTTTCTATCCTTTCAACCTTTGGTACCCTGAAGCGTCGTCCAGTGGACATTTTTGTGGGGTTTGTGGTGCATTTAGAGAGCACCTGCAATGGGTTTCCTCTCCCAGAGCCTTTGTGAAATGTTCTGAGAAAGGAGTTCCCTGTCTACTGGACACCAACATGAGCTGTCATCAAGGGGCCTTGGTAGTGTAGTGGGTTAAGTATTGGGCTGGTAATGAAAAGGTCAGTGGTTCAAACCCACCAACATCTCCAAAGAAGAAAGAAGAGACCCTCTGCTCCTACGAAGATCGATGGTCTTGGAGAACCTAGGTCCCTAACTGTTGTACTCTGCCCTATAGGGTCACTCGGTCAGAATTGACGTCGATGCAGTGGGTCATTTGCTGTGTTGGTCATTTTATGTATCAGGAGTTAGTGCCTTTAACCTGTGTTGCCTTTGTCAACAAACTGTATGGTTTTCTCTTAAAGCCCATCGCCGAAGCACCGTTCAAGTTTGACATGGAACTGGATGACTTGCCCAAGGAAAAACTTAAAGAGCTCATTTTTGAAGAGACTGCAAGATTCCAGCCAGGATACAGATCTTAAACATGCCAGGTACTCGGAGCTCACTGCACCAGACACACTCTCAGGCGGGGCCAGGGAGAGAGGCGCTCGTGGTGAAAGAGGGAGACCCGTGCTCCTTTGCATTTATTTGGGTTGTTTTTCCCCACGCCCCTTTTTAATGGGGCCACATGACTCTGCAGTTTACGCCTGCAGAAGTTAGGGTTGTCCTGCAGCTGAACTTCACTGTGGGGTCACAGTGGCATGACAGGACGTTGGAGCAGCGGTGGCTCGGCTGTCTGCTGCGGGGCCTCAGAAACTCAGAGCTGCCGTACATCTAGGGACATGACTGCACACAGATGCCGCCAGCAGCAGGCCAGGCACAGAGTGGGGCCAGCACTGGCTGAGGGACTGCCGAGAGCCCAGGACATACGGAACAGTGGGGAAGTTAGCTATCTCGGGGGATCAGAAAGCCACTGTTCACAGGCCAGTGGTGCACATCTGGACGGCAGGCTGGCTGTGGCAGGAGACTCGGGCTGGCCTCAAGTCTCGAGAAAGGAGCCATGAAGTAGCATCAGGACGAAGCTGGCAGCATTTGATGGGAAAGTATACAAACATCCCAGAGGAGCTGGCGACTTCCCGGACCCGGCAGCAGGGTCTCAGGCGGGGGTGCAGTGACAAGGCCCTGGCTGTGCGTAGAGACAGCAGGTAGCGTTGCCCGCCCCAGCAGTTACTGCTGCATGTGTGCTCATTGGGAATTTCCAACTGCTCCACCTCGACTCCATTCTCTCTCCTCCCCCCTGGCCACTGCTAACCAGCACCTTGGAAGCAGCGACTTAGACTCAGGGAGGGTTCTCAGAATGCGCTCATGGGGTTGCTCAGAGAGTGGCTTCGTGTGGGTACCCTTTCACCTGCAGCAGGAGCACAGTGGAGCACAGTGGCCATCCAGGCCGGTCCTTTGATGAGCACACAGTGGAGTCCTTGGGTGCCTGCTCTCACCTCCAGGGAAGGGTATCCACGAGGAGTTTCTACCCCTCTGGCCTAGTGGCACCTGCCGCCACCCCTGCCAGGTGTATCTCCTATCATCCTGCAGCGTCTCAGAAGCAGAATCAGAAGGAAAGCTGCCTGTGCCTACCATCACTTCCTTAAGGAACTCTGACCCGAGGCCAGCGGGGGCTGCAGAAAGACCTGCCAGAGGCAGATCCACAGAGGGGGCAGTGCTGCTGGGTCTGATTTCACCCTCCAGTGCCTCGGCATGGAGCACTTAATGTCTGGGATGCAGCTGGCAGCCTGGAGTGGTCCACGAGCGAGAAGCGGGAAACGTTGGTGGGGTGTGCTTTGGGATCCCAGGAACTGGACCAGGTGTGGGTGAGCGTGCAGCCGGGAAGAAGAGCCTCGCTCTGGTCAAGGACTCCCAAGTACTGGCAGGGTCTGCGGGAAGCAGTGACGGTTTGCATTCAAATCTTGAGAGGAAGTAGATATTTGCCAATAGGGGGGCCGGGGTGAGATAGTCATCGGGAACCCAGGCTTCGTGTCATGTCTTGGGGCTTACGTGACACTTCAAATGAGGTGGGGAACCTTTTGGGCAGGAAGCACAGACAATACCTCGAAGCGGTCACCCTTGAGGTGATCCCTGAAATCAGTGTCAGCGAACAGGGAACAAAGCCCCTCCCGAGACTCCAGGTGGGGGATCTCCCCAGTGATGAGCTATGACCCCTCACAGCAGTAGCCACTGCCCAGTGTGAACCTTCCGACAGGCTTCCTGGCGTCCCATCAGCAATGCCTTCCTGAGCCGCTCACGCCTGACCACCACGGACTCTCCTCTGGGCTACCCAGCAGTCCCCAGTGTATCTTACATTTCAAAATAAATTGCCAGACTGACTGCTGTCATGTAGTCATCGAGACGAGACGTCCTACTTCTGGACAGACTGTTGGGGCTCATTCACAGCACACCGAGCATCTCCTGCACTCCCAGCTACCCCAAAGGGGAAAGCACACAGGTCCCCTTGGCCTACCCGCCCAGAAAAGTCACAAACAAGAGGATATTGCACAGTCCTCATGGAGTGGCCTTTTGGTTACTTACCCAGGCTTACCTGTATGTGCCACCCAAGGGGAGCTGCAGGGGGAAAGATCTGGAAGCCAGTCAGTCACGTGGCAGGTGGGGGATCTTGGGGACTCAGGATACTGATCAGCCTGTGCGCTCTGAGGGAACCCCTTCTGAAGCATTTTCAGGGTAAAGTTTGACATTGTTGATCCTCTGCTGTAGGCTTTCTTCAGACCCCAAGGTTCCTAGGTCTTCCTTCTAGGACCCCACTCCCCGCTGCCTCTTGGTCAATCCCCTTGGGCAGCTTGGTCTGTGCCTTCTTCACTGATAGAGTTCGAAGCAGTTTCCATGCCCTGCCAGCTGACCTGGCAGGCGGGGAGCCCTTCCCTTCCACACCCTCCTTCAGGGCCAGGACCCCCTTCTCCGAGGACTCAGGGTGCCTCGTGACCTGACAGCATGGCCTTGGCCCACGAACATCCCATGCTGGTCACCCAGCCAGCCTGAACAGTGCATGGTCTAAAGACCTCAGAGTTAGTCCGGGTAGACTAGAGAGACAAACTAATAAACATGCATGTGGATAGAAGGGAAAGGTTCATATACAAGAGGACTAGAACATTGAGAAAGCATCCCAACCCAGTCTAGTCCAAGGTCATAAGTCTAGCCCATATGTCCGATACCAGTCTATAAAGTCTCCTTCCGACTCACGAAGCATGTGAGAGAGCCGTCACTTGGTGCTGGCCTGTTGCCTGCCGGCTCATACTGACCCACTCCCCTTGCCATGAAAATGGGTAGCACAGCCCTGCATCCACTTGCAAGTGTAGAGAACCAGTGGCCCGGCCATTGAGAGTAAGTGCAAGCCACTATCGGGCCAGTGCCTGCCCTCCTGGAGCTCCCCTCTGCCTGGTCTTCATGCAGCAGGCCCTTGTGTGGCCGCTCGCTTACTGTTGCTGGAGAGAGAGCTGGATCACGGTGGGCAGCAGGCCCTTGGCCTCCAGGGAGACGGGGATGGGCTAGGAAGAGACAGGCAATGTTTCTGTGTGAGTCCACAGACCCCCATGAGACACGTGCTGGCCACGGGCTTAGGTGGCCATGATACCGTTCATGAAGTCACCTCGGGAACCTTGAAGGTGTCCTGCTATGAGTGATGGTGTTGAGAGAGGGGGAAGGGGGAGAGTGCGTGCTAGAGGAAGCACCTCGGCGCCTGGCCCCCTGGGAGGCGAGGGCAGAGCCCTCCGCTCTCCTGACCCCACGGAGCCCAGCGCTTCACCCGTGTCTTCTCTCTTCTCTCAGCAGGACAAGGGCTCTGCGGCTGGACCTCCTAGGTGTTGGTGTTCTTCCCACTTCTACGCCCGGCCCTGCCTCCAGCCCAGCGCGGCTTACCCACCTTGACTCCTTTGAGCCGTTCAGAGGGGTGGTTTCTGGTAGTTGTGGCTTTTATGCTTTCAAAGAATTCCTCAGTCCAGAGAATGACCCCAGCCCCTGTGTTTGTCACCACCAGTGACCTGTGGCAGTGTGACTCCGTGCACTGACTGCTTACCGTTGCTTTCGTCACTAACCACTTTCTGGTTTGAAAGATGCAGTGGTTCCTCAGGCCGCCCGTCCCGCCCCCCGCCCTCTCCCCGTCTCCCAGGGAGGCGGCGTCCATCCCGCTCAACTGGCTCTGCCGCTCGGCAGACAGGGCTCCCGCCAGTGCATGCGCACCGGCCACCACCTCAGTGCCCACGGGGGGCACCTGCCAGCCCACTCCCGACAGCCTGTGCTTCTGGCCTGGCTTTGACAGTCTCCCCCATCTTCCTAAGCAAAAAGAGGTGCTGGCGGCACCGAGCCTGTACAGGGCCCCGGGGCCTGGCCCCCTTCAGAGCGAGAACCCGGGCCCAGATGCACCCGGCCGCCAGCCTGGGTGTCGGTATCCCGTGCGTGCCCTCTCCCCCCGGCACTCCCTGCCTGCTGACCCAGCAGACCACTGCGTCTTTCCACGAGGAAGTGTCCCACTCTCCCCTTCCACAGCATGTCAGCACTTCAGTCCGTTCCCCGACCCACACTCTGAACAGTTTGTAACGAAGCCTTCATGAGCGCCTGACGTGAAGCCCTGTTGCGTCCTCAAGCACCTTCCAGCATTTCCGGTTCTGCTGCGTCCAGACCGACCGACAGACAAAGCTCACCGAGCCCCACGCGCCGTGGCCGCTCCTCCCCGCCGCGTGGTGCGCAACGGACTCGGTGTCCCGCGCCCCCTGTGTGGCGCCCCCTCCCAAGCCCCCACTGCGCTCCGTGGTGAGAACTCTGCCTTGTTCAGTAATCACTGTTCCCTCGCATGACTGTTAGAGCTTCCTGTGCAGAGACGACCGTCCCAGTGCCGCTGCCGCCGCCACCGTGTGCCTGTGGTGGAGATGAAACAGTCTCTCGTTACCTCTGCGTCGTGTTCCACGGAAACCAGGGCCCAGCCTGCCATTTAGGAGAAGTCGGCCCGTGTTTAGCTTCCCGTTTCTCAGCAGTCCTTCTCTTGTTTGCTTTTTGATAGCGGTGGCGAGTGGGTTATATCCAGACTGCCTGCGAATCTGTAACTCACGGAAATAAACATGCATCTTCTGCCTTCCTGGTCACACACGATTGCGTGGTGATTTCCTCTGATGCCGCGTGTGAAAGGACCGTCAGTTCCCCCTGGGCCTGGGCCGCCCCTGAGCCCTGCCGAGGCGGGCCCTGCCTTCCAAAACCTCGGAGGGGCCCCTGAGGAGGAAGCACAAGCACCCTAGGCAGGTCCCTGCTTGTGTGGAGGGAAGGCTCCCTCCTTCCGGACCCAGAGCTGTTGCCCCAACGTGGCGTGACTACAGTCGGCATCCTGGCCGGGGCGCAGAGAGCCGTGCCACCAAAACTAGCGCCTTCCTGCTCCAAGCCGCCCACAGGGGCCACACAGCAGAGCCGAGGTTCCAGGGGGGCTTGACTGTTAATTGAGACCCTCAGACCCCATCTCCCCTCTAAAAGAACTCGGCAGTTCGTACTAGGTACTCTCCATGGGGAACGCAGTTGTTAGGGTGTCGGTGTGCGATCTTCTACACGGAAAGCCATCACCTGAGCAGCACCCCCATCCTGCCTCCTGGCGGCCCTAAGCGAGCTCCAGGATCGCTGCAGCCAGGGACCGGGCTCCAGGGGCCAGCGAGACGTCGTGGCTATTCTGTGTGAGGGACGCGGGCATCCACCTCCAGGAGCCCCAGGGCGGTGATGGGGTCAGCCAGGCACACCTGGGGACTCTGCACACCTCCGTTGTCACTGGGCTCAGATGTGCTGGCAGGCAAACGGCGTTGGGGGCGGGGGGGGGTGGGGGGAGGCATCCGAAAGGGAAGCAAAGCCTCCCGACTGAAACATTCCAACATCTCCATTTCACGGGAGCGGACGTCCAACAAAGGGAGGGGATCCCTGACCTCAAGCCTCGTGCGGCAGGGACGGCTCACAAGGCCGGGAGCTGCTGGTCTCCAGGCCGGCGGGCTTGGCCGGCGGTCAGCCGTGGCGAGCCACTCAGGCAGACTGACGGCCCACACGTAGTCCACCTGATGCCCAGCCCCCTCGGGAGGAGACCCTCCTGGGTGTTGGGGAGCCTCTCCCTTTGACAGGGGGTGGGAGCCAGTTGCGACGGTTATGCACACGTGCTCTGGGTCCCTCCATCTACTTTGCTATTTGTAAATCCATGTTTTGGAACAATCCCGAGTTTAAGGGAACTATTTTTGTAAGTATAGTGGTCTTGAAAAACCTGAGCGATCCTCTGGCGTAGCGATTTTAAGACATCTGTGCTTTAACCCGTGGTCAGGCTGGCGTTCGAAGCAGAGCGGGAGGGAGGCAGCCACAGCGTCGGGTACGGGAACGGCTCTCGGCTCAGCCAGCAACCAGGCTTCCTTAAAGCTCGATGCCTTGTTTTGTTTGGGGTTTGGGTTTGGGTTTTTCTTTTGTGCTGTTTCCCCATGTAGCTAGAGCCCTAAAGAAAGGTCTGAAACTGCTTTGTAATTGCTTTGTACTGCTGGTGCCTTCTTGGTATTGAACCCCAAACTCTGCGTAGATTATCTAGTATAATGGTAAGTTTCAAAACAAAACAAAACAAAAAGTGTTAAAGGGAGATTTTGTTAAGAATCTGAATGTTTATTCCTTTATATTGTTACAGTTTAACACTTGTGGTATTGGTGATTTGGTTAATATGTATAAAAAAATGTAAGTAGAAAGGTTTATATTTCATCTTCATTCTTTTGATGTTGTAAACGTACGTACTTTTTAAAAGATGGATCATTTGAATGGTTATGTCACCTGACTTGTAAAAAAGAAAAATGCAAAAAAAAAAAAAAAAAAACCTACCCTAGAATCATTTGATTGTGTCCCTGTATTCCCAAAATAACAAATGAGCTGTGCATGTATCGCTTGATTGGAATTTCATATGTGAAAATGCAAAATTGCCTAGTCCTGTATTACATTTCCCAAACAAGCACGTCTGTGAACTGAACTGCTTTGTGGTGAGGAGTGAGAACAGCTGCTTGGGGCGCAGGCAAGGCAGGCAACCCAACCCCTCCCCACCCCACCCACTCCTTCCACGAGGAAAGCCACGTCCAGGTCCTCCGAGGGCCTGGCACGCTGGGTTCTTGTCACTGTAGGACGTGAGAAGCCACAACAATACAGTCGGTTAAGCATCGGGTTCTAATCAAGAAGTGGGCCGCTGGGCCACACTGGGTGCGCCACAGACAGGGAGGGCAGTCCACGCCCCTAGGAGGGACAGCCCTGAAACTAGGGAGCAGCCCTCTGCCCTGTGGGGTCCCTGGGTAATAGGGCAGGGATGGTGGGAGCATCTGGTCTGCTGCTGTAGGAAGAGCACGGGCTTTGGACCGGGTGTCAGTTAGCTAGTCGTGGCACTGCCTGTCACCTCTTTGCTTCCACCCCTGGCGCCCAGTCAATGGCCAGGGAAGATGCTCTCCTTTTAAACTGCACCACTAAGAGCCTGCTGCCTGAAATCACTGCTTTCTAAGTCTGAGAACCTTTCTGTAGAGCGCAGTTGGTCTAGCCAGAACTTGGCATTTTTGTTGACACACATTGGAACCAAGAAAATGCTGTTGACTTACGCCCCCTTGAAGAGGTCAACCGACCTCCGCTGTGGTCCAGGCCCCACTGAAAGCCGTTGAGACCACCATGGGGCCTGATCCCTGCCTTCACTGTGAGGAGCCCCCCACCATCGGAACCACAGGACCCAGACAAGGCAGCTGCGAGGCGGACCGCAGCACCTCCCAGGGCAAGGGACCTGAGGGGAGGCGTCTGGGTGTCCAGACAGCGCCAGGTGGGAAGCAGGCTTGAACATCTCGGGAAGGAGCTTGTGAGTGAGGGTGAGGGGACCTGGATCTGGAGCCGCCAAGGCCTTGCGGGCAAAGGGAGGAGGGGAGCCTTTTCTAAGGATGACTAAAAGCAGCATTCAGTTCCAGGTCACTTTCCTCCGAGGGGGAAAGGGACAAGATTGGGCCTGATGACACTGCTTTCCGGCTGACGGACGTGTACAGAGAGCTGGGAGAGGGGATGCTGGGCCACTTCACTAGCTGGGCAGGTCAGTCAGGCTTGGCCAAGGGGGCCTGATGGCAGCTGGGCTGCGTCCCTGAGGTGAGTAGGAGGCACGTGGCCTGTGCCGAGAGCTGAGTGATGGGGGCGGGGGAGGGGGGGGGGAGCAGTTTCTTTGGAAAGCGGCCCTGGGCACAGCGGGAGTTGAGGCGTACTGAGAACAGGGATGGTCAAAGGGGAGCCGAGCGGCAGGGCTCTGTCTGGAGCCGCATCGGTGTGGGAAGGGCTCATCTCATGGGCCCGATGTGAGCTGCGGTGGCAGCAAGAACAAAGGGAGAAAGGAGAATCTGTCCATCTTGCTCAGCCCAGGGGAAGAAGCAAGTAGGGGCTCTGTGCTTGACTTCCCGTGGCCTCAGCAGTCCACACTCAGCCGGGTCCCCACACTGACCTAGCCCCCTGTGGGACCACATAAGTCCCTGAAAGTTGGAGTCTTGAGGGGCAGGAGGCCCAGAGGGCCTGTGTTGAGTCTGTCCATGGTCCTCAAGGTATCTGAGTTGATTTGCAAGCGTGGGTTAAAAGGGTAAATGGACAGTCTACATCTGGACAGATTGCGTCTCTGTGGGGATCGGAAGGTGCCGTGGGCTCGTGCGCACGTACACAGCAAGACACAGAACCTTCCCGTCAACATTCAGTGCCATTCTCACCAGGGCCTGGAAATCTGCTTCCTCCTGCATTTCATACTCCATTTCCCCAGTGATGCTTCCCTCTCCAAATCTGAACTCTGGGGTGTCCTTTATGCAGGGCCAGGGGAGGAAGCACAGCTGTCCAGCTCAGAGGCTTAGGGCAGCCATCTGGAAGACAGTCCTGGAAAGAGGTCCAGAGACCCCCCAATGGTGGACGGGTTGAGGGCAGTCTTGAATTCCTTGGCCAGAAGGAGCATCAGTGCCACCCTTCTGTATTAAGTCCAGAAACCTGTCAACTTCGAAGTGAGTGGAAACTTGGTCCTCAAACAGGAGGGGAACGGGGAGCGTTGGGCCAAAAAGCACAAGGGAAGGCTTGTGAGATCTGGGCACTGGGTGTCTCCACGGGCAGGCAGGGCCACGGGGAATCCATGGTCCAGGCACCCCAGCCAACCTGCGGTGAGGCTGGGGGACTCTGAGTCCCCTCCTGTCTTCACCCTCTCCCAGGCCCCTCGCCGCAAGTGTAGCTGGTCCCGGGGCGCAGGAGCGACAGACTCAGCCAGGAACCCTGGCTCATGGTCGGGCCCTGCAGGGGAGCTTAGCCTGAACTGCTCCAGCCAGACCCAGGGAAGAAGACAGTGCTACGTGACACATGGGACAGAAGATTAAAGAAGCGGGACACGCGATTTGAAGAGTCTGCGCCATGAGTCTGAGGACCCTGACAACAACTGCCGGACCAGCGGAGCTCTGCTGGCATGGTGGGTTTCACGCCAGACTGCCCGCCACGAGGCCAGCAGTTCAAAACCACCAGCTACTCCGCAGGAAAAAGATGAAGCGCTCGTCCTCTGGCAGCCAGTTGGCACTTCTGCCAAGCCCCAAGAAATGCTGACCCAGGCCAGCTGACGTAGAACCAACTGGCAGCATCGCACCTGCTCTCTCAGTAGCAGCCTATTAGGTCCAGTCAAGTTGCTTCGTACGCAGGTGTCCCACGCACAACAGAATGAAACACCACCCCGTCTGGGACCATCCACACTAGGGGTCCTCAGACTTTTTAAACGGGGCCAGTTCACTGTCCCACAGACCGCGGGAGGGCTGGACTATAGTTTAAAAGCAAACAAACAGGGCTGAGCCCCGGTGGCGTCGTGGTTGTGCGCGAGACTGCGGCCCACTGGGACGGAGGTTCAATTCCAGCAGTGGGGCTTGGTCTCCTACTCCCACCACCGGAGAACAGTGATTCCCCCTACCCCCCCAAAAAAAAAAAAGATTTTGGGGGAGGGACTGGTGTGATGAATCACTTTTGTATGACTTTTTCACCATCGCCTGTGACTTCTACAGATTGTTTTTGTGGGACTATGCAAATCAGGTGTTTGTGGTTCACCAAGGGCATTGGACGTCCTGCTAATAATTCAAGTAAGGGCTGAGCCCCGGTGGCGTAGTGGTTGTGCGCGGGACTGCGGCCCACTGGGACGGAGGTTCAATTCCAGCAGTGGGGCTGGGCCTCCTACTCCCACCACCAGAGAGCAGTGATGCCCCAAAAAACAAAAAAATAAAAAATAAAATAAAAAAAAAATAATTCAAGTAAGGGCCCTGGCACCCTTATGGGGGTGAAATCACACAGATGAGGCCTATGGAAGAACCTTCACCAGAGAGTCAGTCAGTTCTGCCAGGCAGGTAGGCTTGAGAGAGCCAATCCTGGAGCAGAGGGCAGATCTCACCAAAGAAGAGAAGGGGCCAGAGTATGTCCTTTGGGTGCAGAGTCCCTGTGCTGCGAACCGCCCAGGCCCACGACACAGCTGTAACCGCAGAGATGGCTCCGGACGGCCAGAAGTGGCAGCAGAAGAACCAGGAGGCCAGCAAAAGATGGGGCAGTCGGCTGCCCAACCATGGGGTGAGAGAGAGTTTAGCACCGTGGACTGAGGCTTGCCGGCAGGCTGGGGTGGGGAACGGTGCCTCAAGGCATTTGTCAGTGAAGCTAGACTTGTGAATTCTTGAAACTAGAGAGCAGAGGCCCTTCCAGCTGAGGCTTATTTGTGGAGTGGAGTGCCTTTGGGCTCTTAGTGGTGAAGGTGAAGAGCTTCGTAACACCTGGGCAGAGGCTGGGCAAGTCCAAGAACCCCAGGGGTCGAGAATCTGAGCACCAACAGGCTAAAGACCAGGCAGAAGCCTTCCTGGCACAACTGAGCAGCTGTCCAAAGAACTGTATCTCAAGTCCTTCCTGATTTTGAATTGTAACCCATTCCTCCCCTCATGAGCCCTGAGAGGAGAAAGGGGTGGTTGGTGTCAGAATTGGTAAAGAAGACTGGAGAGAGATGATGGATACAGCTATATTGCTTAGGCCCTTCCTGTTGGTTTTGCTGGCCATGCAAAACCCACTTTTTAGTATCTGTGCTGCCGAAGCGAGCACGCAAAACACGTTTTTAAGGCAGTTTTGTTAGCGTATAATTGACATGTAATATATAGCTCAGTAATTCAATCATGGTAAAAAGAGTTGTACAATCATCACCATCGAGTTTATTTTCTTTCAAACCATTTTATTAGGTCTAATTGTACCATTCCTTAGTTCAATTGCCACAATCAATTTAAGGTATTTTCTTCATTCCTGTACCCCTTGTTTATTATCTCCCCATTTTGCCCCCCAGCGCCGACATCTCCCCCAAACCATTTACCCAGGTACGATCCCTACAGACTTGCCCTACTGTTTCTTCTACAGGAAAAAATTCACACACAAAGCAGCAGCAACAAAGTAAAGTGGATAAAAGGCTCAATCGGAAAGAAAACAGAAAATACTAAAAAGTAGAACAAATTAAAAGTGGGTGAAAAGGGAGATCAAATGATAGGGTGTTAGGTTTTTAAGCAGGCTGCATCTGCCAGCACCCGCGAGGCCTTGGCCTCCCTCGTCCGTCCGTGGTCCGAGGGTCTTCACCGCGGGCTCCGTCCACATGCTCAAGACGGTGTTTGCGGAGTTCACAGGCCCAGCGCTGACGGGGGCTCATGCTGGCCAGTTGTCAGAAGGACAGTTAGTATGAGACCGATTTGGAAACAGGCGGGATTCGCCCAGCCCCAATTCTCCAGATGACTGAGCAACACCCCCCAAAGGGCTCAGTGGTCGACCTTGTGGCCTATCACAGAAGCCTGCGTCACTTTCCATCTCCGCCACCCCTGCAAGCATCGTGTGCTTCTCCTCTCCCCTGGGAGGGGAGTGTGCGTCGCTCCACACCGGGCTCGGCCGCCCTCACCCTCTGGACCGGGTCAGACCAGGCACAGGAGCCCCAGCAGGCGGGGTGAACCCGAGCCAGACACACGGGGCGGAGGACTTGCACCCGAGTTCGCGGTCCTGCGTCCCCTCCCGTAAGAGCTGATGACATCCTGCCCGGGACCCTTTCCCTTGGCCTCCGTTTTGGAACACCTGTTACTACGGCCATCTCCGATGACCCCGCCCAGGTAGGCCCTTTCCCTGCATTCTCCAACTTTGTTCATGAATAAATACGTCCTTCTTCCCTCAAAACGCACACTCGATGCCATTGAGTCGATGGAGACCCGCATGGACCCCATAGGGCCGGGGAGAACAGCCCCTGTGGGCTTGGGAGCTGGTAACTCTATGGGGTAGAAAACTGGGTCTTCCTGTGGAGTGGCTAGTGGCTTTGAACCACGGACCTTTGGGGTCGCAGCCCAACATGAAACCATTATGCCACCAGGGAGCCTCCTTCCTGCCCAAACTCTGGAGAAGCCTCTCCTTGTCTCATTTGCCAAGACCGTGGACTGGGTGATCTTAAGCACCCCACCACAGCAACTCTTCCGAGGCACTTTGCGCTCTCTGTGGGAAACTGGGTTTCCTGCCTTGGGAAAGAGCCTCACCTGTGGGCACTCCTGTATGTCCTGAGAGAGCACGGTTCTTGCAGGAGAGGGACCAGGGGCTGACGGCTCAGGGGCCGCCACGAGGGCCAGGTAAGGGTCAGGTAGCTCCAAGGGTCACCTACATCCTCACAAGGCGGCTGCACTTCCTAGCACGGAGCTGGGCGTTGTAGCCCTGTGAGAACAATGGTGATCGTGATGGCATTGCCAGACATCCGTTCACCCCGGCCGCTTCGCCGACCATACCATCTGGGTAGCAGTCCCGTCACATCAAGAAGAGCTGTAAAGTCATCGCCACAATCTGTTTTAGAACCTTTTCTTCTTTCTTGTCCTCATCATTAGCTCCGCGTCCCCGCCCTCCCATGCCCCCCCCTCCCCTGCTAGTCCCCCAAGGGACCAATGAATCAGTGACCGCTTTGAAAGATTCACCTAGGGCTGAACCCTGGTGGCGCAGTGGTTGTGTGCAGGACTGCGGCCCACTGGGTTGGCGGTTCAAATCCAGCAGCAACTTTCCAGGAGCAAGGCTGGGTCTCCCACTCCCACCAAGGCAGTGATGCCCCCCACTCCCAAAAATTCACCTACCCTGGATTTCCTAGACAGAAAAAAATACTGGGAAAAAAATCCCAAAACTCTTCATAGTAACAAAAGTAAAGCATAAAAACTTCAATAGAAAAGAAAGCAGAGGGCTGAGCCCCCGTGGCGTAGTGGTTGTGCGCAGGACTGTGGCCCACTGGGATGGAGGTTCAATTCCCGCTCACAGGAGCAAAGGCTGGGCCTCCTACTCCCACAACCAGGGCAGTGATGCCTAAAATAAAAAAGAAAAAGAAGAAAAGAAAGCAGAGGAATGGGGCAGGCAGGGGAAAAAAAAGAAAGCAGGAAATATTGGAAAGTAGAAGAAAGTTAAACAGATCCTGAGGGAGATGCAGTGATAGGGTGTTACATTTTAGCCTTGCTCCATCTGCAGCACTCCACTCTGATGCATTCTGCACCACAGCATGGCCAGTCACATCTGGTCCATGGTCAGAGAAGATTCCCCCGGGGGCCTCATGCACATGTATTTCCCCTTCCCTTTTCTTTAAACGGAAACAGCTTTAACCTGTGTCAAAGGGGAGGTGGCTAAACTTTCCAGGAATGAAGGGGTCTAGAGAAACGCTCTAAGACAGCGGTTCTCAACCTGTGGGTCGCAACCCCTTTGGGGGTCAAATGACCCTTTCGTGGGGTTGCCTGATTTGTCACAGGAGCAAAATGACAGCGATGAAGAAACAACGAAAGTAATTTTCTGGTCGGGGGGGTGGGGTGGGGGGGTGATCACCACCACATGAGGAACTGTATTAAAGGGTCCAGGCATTAGGAAGGTTGAGAACCACTGACCTGAGGACCCCACGCCTCCATATGCAGCCAAACAGTAGACAGACTGACAAGGGGGCATGCTAACACTGGAGGGGTTCACACACTGTAGTCATTGGCCATCTGAGATCAGCATTGAGCTCAGATGGCAGCCTTGGCCAAGCACAGAGGTTTGGAGGGTCAGGATAGAAGGGGGAAGGGAAATGGAAAAAGGGTGGCAGTGGGAGGAGGGATGTTCTATGGCGAGCACAAATGTGGTTGAACTGTACATGGGGAAATGAACTGCTGTCAACTTTCACCCAACTCACTAAAGGGGTGCTTATCATTTTAAACTAAGAGACCAAGCGCCACACGGGCTTCAGGTACTTAGCTATATTTCAAGGGGGTACCCCAAATGAACCAGAAATTTTTATTTTCAAAGCTGTGTATTTAATTTTTTTTCTGTTACAAACCAACCTTCTCATCTTCAAAGCACTCTCCATGACACCTAATTCATTTGTCCAATCTGCAGTTCCATTCCTGGCAACATTTTTCAAGCCCATCTGTTTGGATGGCTGACAGCACTTCCCTCGTTTTTTCCTCATCTCTTTTATGTTGTCAAATAGTTGTCTTTTCATGTCCCTCCTCCTTCATGGAAACAAAAAGAAGTGACATGGACCGAGGTCAGGTGAGTCAGCTATGTGGGGCAAGAGAGGTATACTGTTTTTTCCCCAAAAACTGGCCCATTGAGATGACTGTGTGAGCAGGTCACGGTGGCAAAAATAGTCCTTCATTTGCCACAAACCAGGCCTTTTTTGGTCACACTATCTTTTCAGAATCTCCCAATAGAAAGCCTAATTAACAGTCTGACCTGGTGGAACAAACTCCAAATGCACTATAAGCTGACAATTTCATCCTTTCAGGAAATTGGCAGACATCCAGAACGAGATTGGTCATCAATCATCATTTCACATTTTTTGAAATGAGGAAGCCACTTGTACATTGAGTTTTCCAAAGCGCTGTCCTTGTGTGGTCTTCAACATCACAACGGTTTCTGCAGCAATTTTCTTTTCTTTTTTTTTTCTCCCTGTGGCATTTTTCCCAAGCAGAAAACACAATTTCACTGCCGCATGCTGCTTTTTTAAATCGGCCATCACAAAAACAAGGTTCCAGTGAAAGTGCTTTTACACACACAAAAAAAATTCACTGTGACCAGAGAACCTTCCCAGGCAACACCACTGGGTGCGCTAACGCGGAGCGAAGCGGGGGATGCAGGAGAGGAAAGCTCTGCCCAGCGGAGTGCTTTCTGTACCGCCCCGCTCCGTGTGCATGTGAACCTTCGGCTGTAGCGGTTATGCATTGGGCTGCATGTTTGAAACCACCAGCCGCTCTGAGAGAGAAGGAACGACAGTCTTTTGGAAACGCACGGGGCAGTTCCAGCCTGTCCTTCAGAGTCGCTGGGAGTCCCCCGGGGTGAGTTTGGTTTTGGAGTTTAACTTGCACACGGGAGCCCTGAAGATGGAGTGGGTTATGCCTTGGACTAAGCTCCAGACCAGGCGATGTTTGGTAACAGAAAAGTTTCAACCTTGGGGAAGGGAAAAAAAAAAAACCACCCCAGGCTATAGGGTCATTATGAATCAAAACCGACTTTGGTTTTTTGGCTTAACTTGTATACAGTTGTTGGAGTTATATACATTGTAACGCCAAAGTATCGTTTTAAAAACAATCTACGGGGCATGTGGCGCCACTGGAGACGTGGGACGTGCTTCCCGGAGAATGGAGATGGGGTGCGGGGGGTGCAGCCCGCCGCGTCCGGGTCCAGCAGACCGTCTCCGGTGGGGAGGGTCCTGGGGCATCCATGGGGGCAGGTCCTGCTTGGGGTGGTCCGGAGCGGCGAGAGGGCGGAGGACCCGGCAGCTCTTGGCACCTGGCAGGGGAGGGTCCGTCACGCGCTTCCTTCCACGACCCGCCACGGGGAGCTCCCGGCCTACCTGGGAGCGAGGGGCCGCGGGGGGACAGAGCGCTCGGCGGACGCCCACCGCCCGAGACCCCGGCTCCGGGCTGGCGCGCGCCTGCGCGCTGCGCTCTTTGGCGGGCCTGGCGCGCGCCTGTTGTCCCCGGGTCCCACCCGCGCGCCCGCCCGTCCACCCTCACTGGCCGCCTCCGAGGCCACCTGGCCCGGACGGCCAATGGGAGCGCGGCGCCCCGCCCCTGGCGCGCCGACCCGGGCTGATTGGCCCGCGGCGCCCGGAGGCCGTTAACGGCGGCGATCGGGCCGCGACTCCAAAACAAAGGCCGCTCGGGGCGGGGGCTGCCGCGCGCCCCCCCCGGACCCCCCAACGGCCGCTGCGCGTCCCGGGCCGCGCCGGGGTCGCCGGAGCCGGGCTGCGCCGACCAGGCCGGGCTGATGGGCGTGCGCGCCGGGCGCGGAGCGGGCGTCTGTGAGTACCGGGCGGGCGGCGCCGAGGGGGCGCGCGGGGCACCTGTTGGGCGTCCCTGGGGGCGGGGGATGGCGTTGTCGCTGGCCGGGGCGCTCCCATTGTCGCTGGGTCGGGGACCCGAGCAGAGAGCCTCACCTCGGCTGTGTGGTCCGGCGCGCCCTGGCTGCCTCCACCTCGGGGCTGCAAAGACTTCGGAACAAGTAGATGCCCGATGAGTATCCATGGCTCCCCCTGGGAAGAAGAGGTCGCCATGGATCGAGGGGCACGAGCACCCCAGGAGAGGGCGAGCTGCCTCCGTCGGGGCTGGCTCTCCGCGGGAAGAGTCCGCTTCCACCACTTGTGGCTCGAGGGGCTGTGGCTGGACGTGGAACTCACCTGAGTGCAGGACACGCGCCAGCCTCGGAGCCACGGGGCTTCTCGGGGGGGGGGGGGGTGGTAGGCAGGGAAGTTCCGGGTTGGCCGCATCCACCACCCGCTCCGGAGCAGGGACGGACTCTGCACAAGTATTCGTCGTCGCGTGTCCCTTTTCTTTCACTGGCGTTTAGTGTGCCCACCCCACCGCCCCCCACTCGCCCAGACGTCCAGACGAGGATTCTCTCTAGAGCGTCACCTGGACAGCTGCCCCTCCTCTCCTCTCCCCTGCCCTCCTTGCCTCCCCTCTAGACCAATGGTTCTCTACCGTCCCCATACCGTTTGTGGTGGTGACCCCCAACCACAACCTTGTTTTCGTTGCTACTTCATCACCGTCGTTTTGCTACTGGGATGAATCGGGCGAAAGGGTCGTTGGACCCCCAAAGGGGTCGCCACTCACAGGTCGAGGCCCGCTGCTCTAGCTAGGCTCGGAGCTGGTCTGGTCCAGGTCTGTCCCTGGGACTTGGGCAGCTCACCGGGCAGTGCTCGCCCGCCCTGCAGGATCTCTGTGTGCGGAATCGACTGTGCGGTCGAGACCCGGCTTGGGTGCTCTGGTGGGCAAAGAGCCGCGGAGGCATCATGGATGCACATTGGGCGGATCGCTGCAACGTCGGGAGTTCAAAACCACCAGTCACTCGTCGCGGAGCGAGACGCAGCTTGCGCCTCCCGTAAAGAGTTACAGTTTGGAAACGCACAGGGGCAGTTCGACCCTGTGGAAAGACCCCCCCATCTGGGGTTCGCTTCCAAGAACGGGCCAGTCCTGGACTTTGTTTTGGGCAAAAAGGTGTCTCGAGTCACGTTGCAGGGAGGGGAGGTAGTACCCTCAGGGAAAGCTGTACCATCTTTGCAACTCCCTCGGTCCTGCTGCACGCCAACCTGCCGTCCTGACCACCCACCGAGACAGTAGATGCGGCCTTTTCTGTGGTTTGTGTCTCCTTATCTCGGCATCACCTTAGATTCCCAGAAGATGATAAACTTGTGTAGTTCTCGGGGACTTCTTGCCAATTGAGTGTTTTCCCTATTTTGCCACCATCAGGCAACAGAGCTTGGAAGGCATCACAGAAAGCAAATGTGAGGAGCATTGTCCCACCCTAGGAGGCGGTTCCAGATCAAAATTTCCCTTCCCAGGCTTTCCCTGCTTACCCTGTCCTCTCGGCTACGCCCCCTGTCCTCTCAGCCACAGCCCGAGCCTGTCCGGTGCCCCCCATGGGATGTCGCAGGCCAGAGACCTCCCGGGGAGCAGAGAGCCTCCTTTTTCTCTTGCAGACAGCCTGGTGGGTTTGAACCGCCCACCCTGAGGCTAGCAGCCCAGCCCTTGGCCTCATTGCCAATTCAAGAACATTCTCTCAGACGGCCACTCTTTCAGCTGCCCTCAGGCCAGTCTCTCGAGCATTAGCAGCCAGAGAACAAGGGCGGAGCTGCCCTGGTGGCTCCCACCTCTTCCCTCCTCTTGTTGATTTTGGCGGAGAGGTCCTGTGTCACCTCCCCAGGAATGTGACTCTGTTGCCAGGGCAAGGAAAGGGGAAAAAAAATAGTGCTTGCTTGGAAAAGAGACTGACTTAGTGCGAGCAGAGCCTAAGCGTATGTCCGGATCCCTGTGGTGGGGGGAGATCTGGCTTGACAGGAAGCAGGCTCCTGTGAGGGGGACAGCGGACAAGTGGACACTCTGGCTTTTGTACCAATTCCAACACCAGGCATCTCTCCGCCATCCCTCCCTAGTTCTTTGCAGGGGCCACACAGAACTCAGCCTGTACTCACAGGAGGGGCACGTCACAGACTGCACCGGCGGATCAGGACCCACACAGGAGGCAGACGGTTCTTCCATCACAACAGCTTTCCACCGAGAGAACCAGGAAGTCCTCTTTGACGAGCCCACCGGCAGACCCTGCTCTCAGCCACGCTAGCGGACGCTGCTTCTCTCAGCCTCAGTTCAGGCAACCGACATGGCTCCTTAACTCCGCTCACGTACCTGGAGGCACCCCCCTCTGCCAACAAGTCTCTCCTGCTCAAACATGCTCAGCTCTCCGGCTCCTGGACCGGTTTCCACCGTCACCATCTCACACTGGTTGCTGCCCTCACACGGCTGCCCTCCATGCCCACGGCCGTGCCCTCTCTTCCTGTCTTCAGCATTACACCTCGGTCTCTCCCTTCCCTGGGTCTAGGAGATTCTTAGCACCGGGGCACCAGGTTCTTCATCTTGATGGTCGTCAGATCCCCTTGATGCTCTCTGTGACTGGCTCTTCTGTGAGCCCGCCCCTCTCCCACCCGAACCACAGACTGGCCCAGCCTCTCAGCCACACTCACCTCCCTGGCTGACTCCTCAACCTATCCTACCGGCTACCGTATGATTTGCATAGTACATGGTCCGACCCCGCTGCAAATTGTGACCTAACGAATCATCTTAGCAGAACGACACGCTACAGAGAAACCCACTGGGTGTGGAGGCGACGCTAATCGTGGGGAACCTCACGTGTTACAAAGTAGAACAGCTCGGTGGGCTTTCTGGCTGTGATTTTCACGGGCCCTTTTGCAGTGCCGCTGGGGGGAACGGAATGTGAACTGACAACCTGTGGGTCCGTGACTCAAAGTCAGTTCTGACCCATCTTGGGTTTCTGAGACTGTCATTCCTTGTGGGAGCAGACAGCCCCCCCCTCCTGTAGAGAGGCTGCGTTCGAGCCCCAGTCTCTAAGTGGCGGCATGACCCAGACGCCTCACTCTCACGGTGAGACGTAACAGACAGCTACAGGAAGGTCCCTGCTGTCCGCATTTCCCCCGAGGCCGCATCTTGGACATATTTATGTTTTTTACAAACATGATTATGAATTGGCTGAAGGTTCACAAGTAGATCAGTGTTGCATTCAGGATTCATACATTTTATTTATGCCATGTTAAATCTATACACATATGCACACATGTGATATAATATGTATTATAGATGATAATGTTTGTCTATATGCCCTTAATTATATTGAGGATTTTCCCTCCTGTTCCCATTTTATGGAGTATTATATTAGGAATTGTTGTTATGTTGTCAAATCGTTTTCTGCGTAACTTGATGGGATCATTTATGCCTCAAATGACATTGGTGGGGTTTCTGATGTTCAGTCATCTTCGGATGCTGGGTCACGATGTATGGTTTGTTTGTTTGTTTTTGTGGCATCACTGCCCTGGTGGGAGTAGGAAGCCCAGCTTTGCTCCTGGAGAGCTGCTGCTGGATTTGAACCGCCAACCCTGTGGGCCGCAGTCCCGTACACAACCAATGTGCCACCCACCGGGGCTCAGCCCGAAGTATGGTTGTTTGATCGGTTATTGGATTGGATGGATTCCTGATGGAGATGAGGCTCTCACTCCTGTGGAAAGTGATGGTCTAAGGACCCCTCTAGAGCCATCCCTTCACCTCGGACCCCAAAAAAGCTCGCTCGGGAGGAGTCAGAACGGACCCCACGGCAGGATTTTGCTGACCTGGGCCTATGTCCACAAGGGACGTTGGTCTAGAGTTTTCTTGTTTCGGGACGTCTCTGCGTGGTTTGGATCTCAGGGTGCTGCTTGCTTCCTCAAAGGAATTCAGCAAGTTACAAATCCGGCTAGACCAGAGGATGTACCCTGGTACAGACAGGAACCAGAAACACGGGGAATCCAGGACAGGTGATCCCTTCAGGACCAGTGCTGAGAATGGCGATACCGGGAGGGTGGAGGGAGGGTGGGGGAGAAGGGGAACCAATCACAATAATCTGCATATAACCTCCTCCCTGCGGTACGGACAATAGGGAAGTGGATGAAGGGAGACATTGGACAGTGTACTATATGACAAAATAATAATTCATGAGGGAGGGGGGAGTAGGGAGGGAGGGGAAATATGAGGAGCTAATACCAAGGGCTTAAGTGGAAGACAAATGTTTTGAGAATGATGATGGCAACAAATGTACAAATGTGCTTTGCATACAATGGACATGTATGGATTGTGATAAGAGTTGTATCAGCCCCAAATAAAATGATTAAAAAGTAAATAAATGTAGGATTAAAAAAAAAAAAAAAGGAATTTGGCAGGAGATTCTCCTTTTCTGTACCCTTCAATAGCCCGAGTCGAACTGGTGCCGGCTCTCCGAGGGGTTGGTAAAATTCAGCAGGGAAGCCATCTGGACCACAAGAAGATCTATCCCCCTCTCCCCCCAAAACTTTCAGGTGGAAAGCCCTGGGATTTGGTTCAAGAACGATCCCAGGGCTGAGCCCCGGTGGCATAGTGGTTGTGTGCGGGACTGCGGCCCACTGGCTTGGCGGTTCAAATCCAGCAGCAGCTCTCCAGGAGCAAGGCTGGGCCTCCTACTCCCACCAGAGGGCAGTGATGCCCCCCCCCCAAAAAAAAGAATGATCTCTGCATGGCTCTTTTTGATTTGAGGCACACGCGTGATGGGTCTTGCCCACGTTGTTTTCTCTTGCTTCCGGGCGGACCCTTAGAAACGCCAGCAGCAGGCCAGGTCCCAGCGACACGCAGGCAAAGCGTGGAGCCGGAGCGTGTGCGCCTCCCCGGTGCCTCTGCCGGGCTCTGGAATCCACGGCCCTTTCTTTGTCCCCTGACAGGTGGCGACGCGGCCTCCTCGTGGGACGGGACCACCCCCGGCTCCGGCCCGCACCTCCCGGCGCTCCTCCGCCCGTCAGCCAACCGTGCTGCGGTTCTCCCGGTGCCGGCCCGGCCCTGAGACACTGAGTGAGGCCTGCCCGGGCAGAGATGGTAAAGATGACAAAATCCAAAACCTTCCAAGCTTACCTGCCACACTGCCACCGCACATACAGCTGTATCCACTGCCGGGCCCACCTGGCCAACCACGACGAGCTCATCTCCAAGGCAAGTGGCCGTGTCAGGTCTGTCCCTGTCCCCCAGAACCTCAGGCCTAGCTGAGCCGCATGCCAGAAGGGGCCTCAGGGGGGCTCTGCCGCAGCCTGCTGAGACGGGCCGTGGCAGGAGCAGGGGCTGGACCGTCAGCCCAGGACCAGGGGAGAGAAGCAGATGAGCAGGGTGGAGGGGCTTCCCGAGGGTGAGGGTGGCCGGAACAGGGGAGCAGCCTCCAGAAAGCAGAGAGGGTAGCCAGCGTTGGCCAGGGGCCCAGGGCGCAGGTGGGGCTCGCAGGAGAGAAAGGGGTTCCACTCGAGGAGCCGTATCTTAACGAGGACAAGGAAGAAACATGGAGGGACCAGGACTCATGGCCTTAAGGCCCACGCCGTCCTGCTCCTCCGTGGGCTGCCCGCACCCAGTGGTCTTGGGGAAGGTGGGTGACTTGGAGGCCGGTGTGCAACATGCAGGAAGCTGGTGGGTGAAAGAATGACGGGGGGGGGGGGGTAGGGGGCAGAGGTGGGTCAACTACCCTGTGGGGCTGGAGCCTCATCACCCAGGCCCCCAAACCAAGCCTGTCAGGAAGGTGAGCTTTGCGGCCGGTCCTTTGCTGCTTGTCCTCTAAAAGAGCTCCCTCCTGCTCCTGCAAGTCTGGCTCCCGCAACTTCCACTCCTGTCTGCCTTCCGCCAGGGCTTGGCCCCCTGGGACGCTTCGGGACTTTGCACTTTGGTGTCTTGGGGGTGCTTTCTAGGCTTGGTGTGTATGGTGAGCTCACGAGGTATGGGGTTGCCGGGCCCTCCGCAGTAGGCCAGCCCGGGGCATGGCCACCCGAGGGCCCCACAGACAGCTCCTCTGGGTGCAGACCCCTGACACCCTGCCGACTCGGGGAAGGCCAAGGGGCATTGGAGGTACTTCTTTCGAAGAACCCCAAAGCCCAGGCTCTTGCTAAAATTGCATCAAGGGAAGAAGCCTCAGTAGAGAATCCCAATCAACCTTGACCCTGAGTGGGCACCTTGGGTTCCACAAAGAGCTTCAACCTTCAAGAGCATAGTCTCCTCCTCCCCCACCCCCACCCCCAGGTTATGGCCTGAGCCCTTGTGAGAT
>PVJH01028214.1:0-27616 GCA_004026705.1 Nesogale talazaci
CTATTTCTACTCAAAAAGTAGATTCGGGTGGAAACCTAGCAAGCATTTCAGCTTGCCACAGGTTTCCTTTAACATTGAGTCATAGAGAGGAGTTATCTTCATGGTTCCAGATTCCTTTGCTTCTGAAAATAATCACTAGTCAGGATTTTCCAAGGAAACAAACTTTATCCTTCTTTATCAGTCAGTTTGAACTTCTCTTCGAATACAAGAATCCTGAGTACTCCAAACGACTTGGTGGGGCTAATTTCTTCAGAGAAGTCTTTCCAGGTATGGCTTAACCCCATCTAAGCACCAGGTGGGGTTAATCTCTTCAGAGATGTCTTTGACGCTGTCTTAACCCTCTAGAGGTCAATGCTTGGCTTGAGGTAACTGGATTTGCAAACTCTTTTCATACTTCCCAATATCATTTCTATGCATCTTTCTAATCCTTATATTTACAATAACAGGCATAAGAAATCAGTATAAACAGCATAGTCAGAGGTAAAACTTAATTCTTAAAACAGTCAAGTCAATGCTTATTAAGCCTATCTATATCCTTATCTAAACTACTGTTTACACAAAAACATGGAATTAGGTCTCTGAAGGCATCAAAACAGATCTGCATTCTGACCTTCTAAACCATTGTCCTTGAGCAGAACTGACTCTGAGACACTCAAATGGTGGCCCCCACCCCTCAGCTCAAGATATACATTAATAGCACCCATATATAGGAACAACCAAAGAAAGCATCCAAGCAAAATAATCAAAGCTTTAATCTCCCATACTGCTTCCAGAAAATAACTCAGTAAACTGCAAGGCCATATCTGACTTCTGGCTAGCCAAAGAAGTAACTATACCACGATGCAATAAGTCAAAGATACATCTACTTTCCATCTTTATGATTTGTTCCTCTAGTACCCCACTCCTGGTACCAAAGTGTGTTAGTCCGGGTAGTCTAGAGGAACAAATTTATAGACATGCATATGGATATAAAGAAAAGGTTTATATATAAGAGGAACAGGACATTGAGAAAACATCCCAGCCCAGTCAAGTTCAAATGCAGAAGTCCAATATTAACCCATATGCCCAAAATCAGTCTATAAAGTCTCCTTCCGACTCATGAAGTCACAGGTCAGTGGGTACAGAATCCCGGCGCTGACAGGGGTCTCCCCATGGCTCCTCGCTTCCAGGGCTCAGGGTCCATCAACAGCATCCTTTGGTGGCAGAAGGAACTCATCACTGGCAGAGGTCTCCATGTGGCTGTCCCAGCTTCAGAGGTCTGACTCCATCAGGGCAAAACCTGAGGCTTCTTTCCCAGCTCCTCAGATGCTGCCATCTTATCTTATCTTGTTCGTGATTTATTGTCTCTGAGACTAACTCCCAACATCTGGTGAAGATAACTTCTCATCTTCACAAGGGAACTATCATGAGATTTCCCAGAAGTCTCAGGAGAAAGCCATACCCACATAGAGGCTTTATTGGCTACTCAATGGCTATCTCCAGATTAACAAGCTAGACTCCACCCCTACATTTCAATCATAAAATCAGCATAAGCACATGACTGCCACACAGGTAGAAACAGTCCCTGGAAAAGGACCTCATGCTTGATGAAGCAGTGGATTTGGGATAAAAAGGAAGACTTTCAAGAGGATGGATTGACACGATGGCTACAACAATCAGTCCAAATGCAATGAGGATGGTACAGCATTAGACTGTTTTGTGCCATTGTACACAAGGTCACTGTGATGGCATTTGACAACAAAAACAGATGACATCTGTACAACAAATCAGTTGACAGAAGTCCTTGCTTTTATAGAGCCTATTTTTATTTTGAAGTATGAACATGATGTATATTCTCTCTCATCCTTATCTGATATTTTATATTTATGAAAAAAGTTAAAATCAACTTTCTGGAGTTCTTTTGGACATATATCTGGCAGTAATGGCCACTGATACTCAAAACAAGAGTAACTGGTTGTTTTGGCTAAGATTATATGCTATTTAAATTGTTTCCATAATTTTACTCATGCGAATTAATGCAACAAAGAACATGGTACACATATATTTTATTTCTCTAGGATATACAATACACAGAGAAATGACTAGGTCATGGGGTATTTTTATTTTCAAGCTTTTGAGGGTGTGTCATACCATTTCAACACTGATTGAACCATTTAAAAAACATTTTTTAAATTATTAAATGTGAACCAACAGGACAAGTTACTGGAACCAATCTCCCAATGTTCAGAGATGTGTTAGGAAAACAAACCTTATGTTTCTAATCCTGCTGCTAATCATATAACTTGATTTTAAAAAGAAAAACATGCTTGTGTGCTTTCTTTATGAAGCAAATGTTTTAAAAGATAGTTTGATTTAGTAAAAGAATTCTGCCTAATGGAAAATGACATATTTTTTACAGCCCACATATTTTAAAACAATGTTTATCCAAATATAATATCTGTACTATATATTGTTGCCTTCATGTCCTTAGGTAGTGTGATTACATGTTGCTGACTTGAGTACTTTCCTTGGATTATCTCAGACAAATATAAGAAGGCAAACTGGCAAGTGAACCAAGGCTGATCAGAAGAAGAAGTAGATTTGGAAACATACCCTTAGAATATTGTATTTTCTATGCCTTAATTGAATCAACATACATTAGACACATGAGATTTCACTATTGTTTTGAAAACATTGACCTAAGCAAAAAACAAAACAAAACAAAAAAATTCCAGTGCAACATATTGTTTACTGTTATGGTCCCTAATCGACCACAGACATAGATCCCATTTCAATGTCAGGTCTTTTCTTTGGTTATCACAGCAATAATGGCATCTATCATGTATATACCCTCTGTTGGTAGCCAGTAAATGTTTTCCAGTGGACATCCGTGTTCAAATTCCAAACTAGTTCTGCCCCCACCCACCACTATCTTCCCTTAAAACACAATTAAAGCACAAAAGGTTAAATTTGAACATAATAAGTGAAGTCACACAAAACTAGCTTAGTTCCCCCAGCAACAAGTTGTGACAATATATGTGAAATGCTTCCAAGCAGTGACACTCATTAGAATCTCAGTATCCAACATTTTTATTAAGGGTTGATCATATAAGTAAACCCTTTAAACTTTCCAGACTTACAGAAAGAAAACCCAAGTTCAGTATAAATCATATTGTATGTACAAACAACTTATCCCAGCTAGCAAACCTTTCCAGTTGCAGGAATGGTAGAAAATCTCCCTCAACCCAACTGCCCAGATATTTCCTTTTGGAAGTTTTCTTCCCTCTTTTTTTTAATTGTAAATATCATCATTGCAAATTGAAGTGTCTGGCTCCTATTTTCGGCTGTGTACCTTTGTTTTACTTTGGATAGTCTTACACATAGGCTGACTTCTAGGTTGCCTTGTCATGTATGCTAATATAAGATTGGTGCCTGCTATTGTTCTTTCTCTGTGCAAAGAAGTCCCTTTAATATTTCTTGTAAGGGTCATCTGCTTTTTACAAACTGTCTTAATTTCTCATTAGATGGAAATGTCTTCAGTTTGCTGTCTTTAAAGGAAATATTTGTTGGGCTTGTACTCCTTAACTGGCAATAATTTTGTTCAATTTGAAGCTTTATATATAGCATTCCATTGCCTACTTCCTTCCTGCATAAATCAGAACTTTCATTATTCATTCTTCTATATAGACAAACATATAAAATCTTCAGCTGGATTCTTTCTTTCTTTTTCATTTTAGAAAGTGATTTGATTTTCAAATGTTTTGATGATTTTCTTTTGGGGACCATCCTATTTTGCATTTGTCCAGCTCCTTAAATGCCTATCTTCTTATTTTTCATATTAGTGGTGTTTCTTTCAGAATTAATTTCACATTTTTCTGTGCTATTTATTTTGCCTTTTCTAGATTTTATATCAAGTGTAAATTAGTCCAGTTGATATTTCAGACTTTATTTGATTTTGGTTGTTGTTCCTTTTTGTGATGCTTTTTTGAGCAGATTAGTGTTGAGAGATTTTCTTCAAACTCACTGTTTTGGCCTTCCATTGTTCAATTCTATTCCTATGCTCTTTCAATATGTTATATATTTCTTCTATGTTAAAATTAACTATTTTCTATTTCTGTGTGCTTTGTTAGGGCACATTGGCTAAAGAAACAAATCCAGTAACATTCATCTACATACAGTAAAGAACTTTACATCAAAAAGGCATTCTAGCCCCAGTGCAATTCAAATCCTTAAGTCTGATGCTAGTCCATAAGACCCTCTTCAGATGGGTCTTCAACCTTTTTAAACAGTGGGCCTGTTCACTGTCCCAGGGACTGTTGGAGGGTCGGACACTAGTTTAAAAACAAACAAACAAACAACTATGAACAAATTCACTGCATGCCGAGAATGAGTCAGCTGCTAAGAGGACAGGAAGTGGCGCAAAAACACCTGGCAGCCCAGATAAATGTCCTTGGTGGGCCGCATGTGGCCTATGGGCCATAGTTTGAGGACCCTTGGATTGATGCTAAAAGCCGTAATTGGAATCAGGGAGATCCCAGGCCAGTACGTGCAAGGATAGTGGACACATGGCAGAGGACTAGCAACTCTCAGAGTCAAGTGGCCCACTTGGGACCACCCTTGATGCAGGCAGAGTTCCAACAGGCAAGACAGTGAGATGACAAAAAGAGAACCATTCTCCAAGTCCCTCACCTTTATACCAAAAGCTAAGCCCCCATCAAGCTACCAAATGATCAACAGTTTTGATTTTACCCCTAATCAGAAATGTCTAATTGATATGAAATCATCCAACTACCACACATGGTTTCTAATAATTTTGTCGTTGACCTTAGTAGTGTTTTCCTGACTTCTTCTAGCATGCTGTCTATATTTTCCTTACTTCCATCTGAAACCTTCTCAATACTTACTGATGGTTATGCCTGATATGCAGATACCGCATTACAGTGAACAGCATCTTACTAACATCCCTTTCTGGGATCTCCATGATAGTGATGAAGGAAATCCTCCCCATGGGAGAATTTCAAACAGTACAACAGATCGTCCAAGTCTCTAGGAAGGAGAAATAGTCAAATGTGAACTGTATACTGACTTGTGGGCTGTGGTCAATGTTTGGCTGGAGGTTTAGAGAGCTGGAAGTAGTATGACTGGAAAATTAGAGAAAACATGATGTAGTGAAGAGACATGGATAGATCTCTCTAAACGGCCCCAGAAGGTGAAGTTACCTGTGTCTCATGTGAATAAGCACCAAAGTGTTACCACTGAAGAGGAGGATTCTAACCATCAAATGCATATAATGACATTTTCAGTAACAATCAGGTATCCTCTTTTCCCAGCCACTCCTGTCATTGCCCAAGGGTCGCATGAAAAATGTGGCCATCATGTCAGGGGTGGAGATTATGCTCAGCAGGCTCAGCAGGATGGAATTCCACTCCTCCAGGTGGGATTGTCTACTGCTATTGTAAAGTGCACCATCTGCCAGCAGCAGAGGCCAACACTGAAATCAAGCTTTGGGGCCATTCCTTGTGGAAATCAAGAAGCAACCTGGTGGCAGATGATTTAAAAAGGACCTCTTCCATCATGGAAAGAGCATAATGTTATACTTACTGGAATGTGCACCTACTCTAAATATAGATTTGCCTTCCCAGCACACACGGCTTCTGAAAAAAAAAATCCACCATTCATGAACTGAATAGATATCTTATCCACTAACGTGATATCCCACATAACAGTGCTTCAGATCAGAGGACACCTCACTGCAAACAAAGTGCAGCAATAGGCCATGCTCATGGAATCTGGTCCTACCAAGTTTACCATCATCTTAAAGCAGTTGGCATGATACAACAATGGAATGGACTTCTAAAGGCTTCCAGGTGACCATACCTTGCAGGGTTTGGGCAACCTTATCCAGGAGACCGTATACACATTAAGGCAACATCCAATACATAGTGTGTTTCTCCAATAACCAGGATTCATGAGTCCATGTACAAATGGGTAAAAATGGGGGTAACACCTCTATTACTTCTAATGACACACTCACAGCATTCTTGCTTCCTATCCCTGCAACTTTAAGCTCGAGATCTAAAAGTCTTAATGTCCACATGGAGACAAAACACTGATTTCCATTGTATTGGAAGATAAGAATGAGAAAAGTGAGATCCTTATTTGTTTCCTATATCTAAATGCTGCTAGCAAAAGTTCAAAATGGCTGAGACATGTCAATCTTGTCAACTCTCTCTGCTTTTGTTTATCTTCTTCTTCCTAGTTGGTATTTCATCAGCTTGTATATCCTTCCATCTGAAGCTCAGAATTCCAAGATTCATCATCTCTGTTTCATTGGATCTCTGGTTGTTCTGAGGATCTGTGTAACTTGTCCAGTTGGCCTTCTTCTTAGAAGTGTATTTCTATTTTGACATCTATTTCTATTTTTTTTTAAGATGCTTCCTAAGTTGTTGAATATTTTCCTCACTGTTATCTTTCGATCCTGCAACTCAAGCCTTGATTTTTTTTAATTCAGTTCATTCATATTAAGAGATACAGAGCACGGTCTCCTCCTTTGACTTTCTAATTGCAGATCGTTGCAAATTTCATTATAATATTTTTCCTTTCTGTTTCCCAATCACCCTTCTGTTCAGCTCTTTTGATTCTTCCTTTCTCCTTTTTCCATTAACTCTAAATGCAAGAGTAGATTTCAGAGTCTCTTAGGACATCCATTTTGATCATTTCTTGCCCCCCCCCCCCCCATCTTTCTAATGCTCTCTTTTCTGCCACCTGTGAAGAAAGGTCCTTGACTCTTCAGCTCTACTTCCTGGTTCCTTAGATATCTTTTTATGCATTGACATGTAGCTTACCGCATATCTGCTTCTTAACTGACTTATTTAATTTCATTCATAGCTCAACAAAGATTGATTTAAAACACAACCTACACTAATCTTATCTTGTTAACATAACAAAGACAGCCATTCACAAATGGAATTATAACCACAAAAACAGAAGCCAGGTTTTACAGCACACAATTTCAGGGAACGCAATTCAATCTGCAGCATTCCACTTTTTTCCCACAAAAAAGTATGTCCTTTCTTTGTGTAAAATAATTCTTTCACAGCATTTCAAAATCTTAAATCCACTCCAGGCCCCTAAGGTTATAATCTGAATCACCTAAATCACACATGGTAAGACTATGAGGCAAAATTCTTCTTCACCTTGAAACCTATGAAATCTATTATACATTAACTGCTACCAAAGTATAATGGCAGAACCAGGTGAAAGGTAAAACTTTGCCCCTTCTAATGGGAGAAAATAGAAGGAAAGAATGGACAATGGATGCCAAGCAAGTCTAAAATTGACATTATTCTCCATACTTAAAAATAAGCTTCTCTTCTCTGACACAATAGACCCTCCCAGCTTCCCTTCGGCTATCCCTTTAGCTGTGCCCCAGGCCCTCTGGAATCGCACCTCTGTTCCTGAGAGAGTTTGGGTAACTGCATTCTCCCAGATTATCTGAAGGGTGACCTTACCCCCCTGGCTTTGACTGGCTCCATTTCTCTCCTCTTTGGGCACATAAACCACACCACCTCAGTGTTGGGTCTCAGCTCCATCCCACTGACATCCTTTGACCGTATCCCAGTCCTTTGGAACAAGGCTGATGAGGACATTTTCTAAGACTGTGGTACCACTCTGAAACAGAGACTCCAGCTGATCATGCGTTTTTTTCCTTTTCTTCGAAAGAAACAGATGTCCTTCTTTTGGCTGGTCTCTAAGGTGTTTTCTCCTTTTGTTGTGCTGTCCCCTTAGTCTAAGCTGGGGGGTGTTCTGCTATGGTAGTGAGAGCCATCAGTTAGACTTACTCTAACCAAAGATGTGTAGCCATGTCCTTGGTGAACACTCTAAGACACTTCTCCTTATTTTGGACTTTGGATTTCTCCAAATCTTAAGTTGTTTGTGTTGGGACCTACTCGAGGCACCTAACAACATATTTCAAAAAAAGATTGATTTAAAACATGACCTACACTAATCCTATCTCATTAACAAAACAAAAACAACCATTACAAAAAGGACAACCACAGGATAACCCAATCAACTGCTGCCATCAAATACACTCCAATTCAGTAGGCATATTGGGAAAAGCAGAACTACTGCAGAGGGTTTCCACAGCTGTAAAATGTTAGAGAAGCAGAGAGCAGAGAGCGAGTTTGAACCAATGATCTTGTTAGCAACCCAATGCTCTACCCACTATGCCACCAGAGTTCGCCTCCATAGGCATATAAGTTAGATTTGTAGCACATGTCTAAGGAGGGATACAAGTCATTCCATAGCAGGTATTTTGGAGGGAAGAACCTGTGTTCAGCTTCTGAAAAGCTAAAGCCAGGAATACTCTAGAGAGCACAGTACTACTGAGACTCAGTTGCTAAGACAACTAGTTTTATTGGTAATATAAAAACAAAGCAAAACCTACTGCCATCAAATTGATTCTAATCCATAGTTATTTTATGTAGTGTTTCTGAGAGTATGAATATTTACAGGAGCAGACAGTTTCCACTTCTCACCCACAGAGCAGCTGTTAAGTTTGAACCACACATGCTATAGTTACCAGTCCAAACGCCTAACACTCCGGGGTTCTGTATAAGTTCTGAAGTGGAACTCTTATTTGTCTCAACTTAAGAAAATGAATGTGAATTTTTTTCACATTCAAAAGTGAGTTACTAGAGTAAGCAGGGTTTTTAAAGAAGGCAGTATATAAATATAGTGACTTGATTTTAGCTTTATTGTTTTCTCTGCTTAACAGCTCATTTAAGTTGAAAAGACTTCTTGAGAAGTAGCAGTCTTGATAGAACAGAACTAGTTGTAGATGCTGTTACAAAGTCACACAGTCCATTCATGCAGGTCCTTGAGAGATTAGTTTGTGAGGATAACACTACCTTTCCCAGCCAATAAATTCAATGACATTTGCATGTGTGACATGTTTCCATGAGTTTGACCAGATGATGTCTAAATTCTGTATTCTATACTTCTCTCTTCACTGAAGCAGCATATTAGAAGGTAAATGAGAATGATGCTATATGAACCTAGAATAATATCAATTTTTAAAAAAATGAATGCTTTGAAAATTTTGGCTCCTTATGTTCATACAATGCACAACTAGTTGCAAAGCCATGTGATATTGAAAGCCATCTTTTCTGGTAATGAAAAATAAAAAAAAAAACTGATTGTCACAGATTCAATGCTGACTTATAACATCCCTATAGCACTGGGTAGAATTGCCCCATGTAATGTTCCAAGACTGTAATTGTTTACAAGAATAGAGAGCCCTGTCTTTTTCTCTCAGAATTGTCCATTGTGTAACCACTATTTCCCCTTAATTTCAGTTCTATGTGGTCATTGCAATAAACGCTAGGGCCCAGCATAGAAGTAGAGTGCCATTGGAGGAATTTTTGGTGCCAGAATAGGTGAAGAAGGATGACTTCTGCTTGGGGCAATAGGAAAGCCAGGGGAGTTATAATGCCCCATGTCATTTAATGAAAAGGGGTAAAAGGAACCCTGAAAACAAATATAAATTATGGAGAAGATTTATTAAATCTTAAACAGGATAAAGTCAAACAAGTCACTTAAATAATGTAGACCATCACCATGAGACCAAATGACAGGCATGGATTTACAAAAATAGCTGTGGGGTATAGAAGAAAAACAAAGTGTTTTATGAGCTAATGATAAAGAGGATGAGAAGAACTATTCAGGTTCTGCTGGTTGACACTCTGTGGCAGTAACATAATCTGTCAACTTATAAAGAGGTGGAGACTAGCCTGTTGATCAGGTGACAGCCTGATGATCTCATTTTGGAAGCATGACAGAGATAAATAGCTAACTGGAGGCCAAACACTCTCTCTCTCTCTCTCTCTCTCTCTCTCTCTCTCTCTCTCTCTCTCTCTGTCTCTCAACTGCAAGGCATTCCTGTTGACAAGTCACATGGAGCTATGCTGATGACAACCAGAGCCTTAGAACTGCAGGAGCCACATGGAGACCCACACCAGCAAAGATGCCTCCATGGCCACTGGATCCACAAGACTTTCCACCCACTGGCCTGTGACCTTCCTGCACTCGAGATCATTGTATGTGTTGCATGAGTATGAAGAAGAATTTGCAAACTATTATCAGACATATAGGCCAATATTAGACTGATGGACTTGATCAGGACAGGCTGGGATGTATGTTTAATGTACAATTACTCTTTTATATAAAGTTCTTTCTTACACAAATTCTATGAATTTGTTACTTTAGTCCACCCATAGTAACACACATTCAGCCTATTGACTAAAGTTTTAAGGGAACAACATTTTTAAAATAGGGTTTATTCAATTTTCAAGTTGTTTTATACACAATCTTAACAAAATTACATGAAGTAATTTTAGATATAATGAATATAACCATAAAGTCAATACTCGAATACAGATTCTGATTCCAATTGGTTGTCATTTTTAAAGAGTCTTGATAAGAACGAAAGGATAATGCAATGATGTCTTCGGGGAGAGAATGAGGATGTTTATCAACTGGTTCCCACAGATTAGGCCAATTCAAAACAGCTAACACACACAGAAGAAGTAGCCCATTCAATTCCTCCCCAATCTGGTCTTTCTTTCCTATTAGAGGAAGTGAGACAACCTTGGGTTCTTAGGGTTTCAAGACTTCTAGACTCTAGATTTGCTCAGATGTTCAACAAATCATATATCATACTCTGTTCTTTATTTGCTTTTCTGTTTGCCCATCACCCTTAACCAATTCCGCTGCCTCAAAAAAAAAAAATCAGCACTCTATAAGACCCTGTGGCTTCTATGTTTGTGAACTTTGCTTAATTGTCAGCACCCTCAAATGAACTTTGAAAGAGTGATAGTTGGCCCATAGCCGTGTCCACTCTGGACATAGGACAAGTTCATGAGCCATGTCCAATAAACGTGGACATGGTTATTCATGCTGATAACTAAAGATGATAAATATTATACTAAAACCTTGAAGTTTGTGACTTTCAGTCCTTCCACATACGAATCTCATTAATATTATAGCCTTCTTTTCATGGTATGGAGAATCTGAACCTGAGGAAGAAATAACAGCCAAAGTCAGTGAAAGAGCTACAGAGCCCTGGAACTGCATGTCATCCTCAGGTGTGACTGATGCTAAAGCCCCATCCTTCCATCTCATTAGGCACCAGTGCAAAAACTGTGTCTTCAGTGAGTCATGCTTGAATGTCTTACCAAAAACAGCCACATACTTCACTTATGTTTGGTTCCTTTAAACAGCTTTATTTTTCTTCCCAGTATTGATTACCTGGCATACAATGCATTTATTTTCTTATCACATGTTTATCTTGACAAGAATTTAAGTTTTAAGCAGATTGCTGTTGTTGTTTACTCTGGCATATAGAACAGTGGCTGGTGATAGCTGTCCTTCAATAAGTACTTTCAAAATATACTGATATATTTAATTTTATAGTGCCCAATTTTCCCCCTTTAAATATACTCATACTGATGCCTTTTTCCTATGAGAATGAGTACAAAATCCTGTGGAAAAATTAGGCAGGATACCAGAGGCAATCTGGGCAACAGAGAACAATAGGGGGATGAATTAATGTTAGGACTTTGTTCTACTTGCCCTAGTTAAGATATTTTATGTGTATGTTTTACCTGACTTAGTTAGAACATTCCAAACCTAGACTAATGGTAGATCTAGTAGCCAGTTTTTGCCACAGCAACAAACAGCGCGCCCCCCCCCCCCAAAACCTTAATTATCCACTATATTTTTGTTCATTTATGAGGGTACCTCTGCTGGGATTGTTTTATCTTTTCATATGTTCCTATACCTATCCCAGTCATTTTCTGGGATGTGATTTTTTTTCATAAGAGAAAGGGCCCAAAACTAATGACATGACTGTCTTACTGTGATAGCATGATTATGTGTCACCTTGGCTGGGCCAGAATTCTCAGTGGTTTGGCAGCGAACTCCCATGATGTGACCTAACACAAAGTAATTAGCTCCATGATGGAAGCTTACATAACATAATCAAAGCTGTGAGCGGCCAGAAGTGCTAGAGCACAGCCCCCTTTATCTGATCACATTGTCAATGCAACTGTATGAAAGACTGCAAGCGATGTATGTGTCTTACTTGGTTTAAGCACATTACCCAGGAAATCCTGTCAATTTTGCTAAATCTGGATCCTGTATCTGCTTTGTCAACCTTGTCATATTGTCTGCAGACTCCAGAAGTTACATTCATTCAATTTTTCATCCACTAGCCTGTGATTGTCCTATTTCCTTGTTCATCAGCCTTTGTAGGTACATATGACCAGAGAAACCTCCAGCCTAACATCTGACACAAGGGCTTGAACTGAACTAGACTCCTGCTTCTACAATTGTGTGAGCCATTTCATTAAATAAATTTATAGGTATACATATATGTACATATAAATATATACCTATAAATTTATATACACACATATAATATATACTTATAAATTTGTATGTGTGTATATGCACTTATATGTTTGTACATACTTATATATGTGTATACACACATATTAGTTCCACTGTTTTTTTCTCTAGAGAACCTATCCTAACTCAGTTATCTCATGCGCCTATAACTGAAATTCCACAAATGAATGGCTTAAACAGAATTTATTCTTTCACAGTTTGTTGTTGTGGTGCCAATTGGTTTCAAGTCATAGCAAGTCAATGTACAACAAAACAACTCACTTCTCAATTCTGGGCCATTCTCACAAACTGTCCAACACTCAAGCCTATTGTAACCACGGTGTCAATTCCTCTCACTGAGGATCTTTCTTTTTCATGACTGCTCTGCTTTACTAAGGGTGATGACCTTCCTGAGGGACTGGCCCACCTTGAAAGCATGTCCGAAGTGCCTAAGAAACATTCCAGCTATATTTCTTCTAGAAGAGATGTGTTCATTCTTCTCATAGTCCTTGGTATATCCAATGTTCTTCCCAATAACAAAATTCAAAGACACCAATTCTTCCCTGGTCATTCTTATTCATTGTCCTGTTTTTCTGTGCACACAAGGTAATTGAAAATGCTGGGATTTGTCAGGCTTTCCTTAGTCTAAAAGTGACATCCTTCCTCTTTCACCCTTTAAAAGAGATGCTTTGCAGAAGATTTACCCAACACAACACTTCATTTCATGATTTTCCTTTTTTTGTTTCTAAAAGTAAGCACTGTCATAGTTTAAAACCGTAATGGTTTGTTTTCAAAAAAATTCATTGTGAATTGGGTGAAATTTTACAGAGCAGACCACTTTTCCCTTTCATAATTTATGCCATTGGTTGCAAACCCCACAATGTACCATCATTTATTGCATTTCCTCTCATCATTTCTTGTTTCCATTCCTTTTTGTTTTCTAACCCTTGTGAACTTTGTCCTTGGGCAAATACTACCCTTTTGATCTCAAATGGTTGACTTTTCTAAGATGAGACTACCTCTTCATGACTGTTCCCCTTAGACCTCTCTGTTGTCTAGCTGAAAATTTAGCAATGGCAGTGAACTCATTTCTGGACCTAAAGGGTGATTCAATGCCATTGTCTTGGGCATTCCACCAGTCTCTATTCCAACAATCAGCCTGGCAGTAAGGCACGACGCAGTTCTCTTTGTCTCCGGATCAAGGAGATGGTGCCCCATTAGTCAGTTGTTCTTGTTTTTCCCATCTATCTTTAATTGTATTCACTCTTCTTTCTTCCGGACAGAGAACAATAGAGAATTTTGATGGTCATGCACAGGATTTGAAGATCCCAGTTGCTACTCACCAAAACAGAAATCAGAATGTTGTCTTTGTGTTCAGTGACGCATGATCCAAAGCACCAGGACCAACCAACTCATTCCCTCAAGGTGTTTGGTTTTACCTAAGAAGCCTTCATCCATAACCCCCACCCTCTGTATGCTCTACATTCATGGATACATTTGCAAAAATAAAGTGTGTGTGTATATACATGCATACATACACACTTTCTATACATATGTGTATATACACACATATATATACCAGATAAGCGTTTTTAAACATATATATATATATATCTGTGAGTATACCCCATTCTCTCTCCCACACAAGTTCAACCTGACACTATGACTACTTGTACATAGATCACCAGAACCACAGAATTGTGTGTATAATAGTATTTTCATTGTTGTTAACTCTCGCACTCCTTCCCCTGTCCCCATGATTATTTGCAAACCTTCTTTTTATTGTATCTTATCTTCCTCTTCTGCAAAGTTATCACTTTTAGACCTTTAGCCAATAATTTACCTACCTTTTCTCTTATACCCCCTGGCTATCATTAAAATGCTTCTTCAAGCCTAAAAGCATTTTCTTGAATTTTTTTACAATATTGATGTCATACAATATTTGTCCTTCAAGATTGAAGAATTATATTCAGCATAATGTCTTCTGGCTTCACTCATGGTATAATGAGTTTAATAGATTCAACTTTATTATTCAGCATGGTATAATAGTCTGTTCTGTCTATGTACCATAGTTTGTTTATACATTCTTCCAGTGATGGGCACTTAGATTCTTCCCATCTTTGTGCTCTTGTGAGCAACACCTTTGGAGGAGCATGGACACACCTCCACCTTTTTGTGCCACGCATCTTGGTCATCTTGGATATATAGCCAGAGGAGGACTTGATGACAGGGTATTTCTGTTTTCAACTTTGTAAGGAAGCTCCACACCATTTCCCACCATCCCAGCAGAGTGCACGAAGGTCCCTCTGGATGCCCTCATCAGTATCTGTTGCTTTTGTTTTCAATTTTGCTATTATTGTGGGCATAAGATAATATCTGGTTCTTTTTATTTATCTCTCTCTAGTGGCAAATGAGCACAGTGGCTCCTTGGAGCATAGTGGCTGGGCGTTGGTCGGCTAACCATAAGGTCTGCAGTTTGAAGCCACCAGCTGCTCTGAAGAAGAAACATGAGGCTCTCTGCTGTTCTACAAATACACAGTCTCAGAAAGCCCCGGGGGGCAGCTGTATCTTACCCTGGAGGGTGAGAGCCTGGTGCCATGAGTGGCAATCCATTCGATGGCAGGGAATTTGTTTTTTGTCAGGGTAGATAATGAATGAGAGCATTCATTTGGCATCTAAATGTCTAATCGGGTGTAGTATCTGTTCATGTCCTATGCGGATTCTAGCTAGATTATTTGTTTTTCAGGATAGTCAGTGAATAAGGGCCTTCTAGCCATCATTTCTTAGATGATATTATTGTATTGTGAAAAACAGCTGGTGCCCGAATAAAGAAAGATGGAACATGGCATTCTCTGCCTATGGCATTAGAGAAGTTAGAGACAGTCAGATTTGGGGTCCTCCATGCTGTGTTTCAGAATTGGTGGCAGCAGTAAGATTCCTTGTAAAGGTTCCTCATAGAAATATGAAACTTTGTAAAAGAAGGAACCCAAGGGTATGGGAAGTGATGATTTTGATGATTGCATTAGTGGCTTTTTCTTATGTCTAAGGGCATAGAGTAATATAGAGTATACTAAGTTGTAGAGAAAAGCCACTTCTGGCCAGCACTGGAAGGATAAATGTGGATAGAAACTGACAGAGGCCTGCAGACTTATGCATATTAAAGGGATAGTCTAGGAAGGAGAACACTGAATTTGGATGTTTTAAACGGATTGTTTTAAGAATCATTTGTTTAATTGGCTCTCTTAGGATTATGCTGATTTCTCCTACTTAGTGTTAAAGATTTAATACGTGATAGAAACGCATATTGAAATTTATGATTAGAGAAAGCTTGTAAGTCTGCATTTCACCTTGTACTCATTGGACTTTTAAAAAGGAAGCTAGAACTCGCTCCAAAGGAACAAGCTTTTGTGTTAAGAGAATTTAGAAAAATTGAGCCCCCCACAGAGCTTTGAATATATTTGCATTATAAAAGACATGCATATCCATTTTGAATGGCTAAAGGAAAGACCTGGAGGGGGAGGTGGAGGCTGGAAAGTGATGGTATGGCATTTTGAATTTTGAGTAAGGGATTTGCCTTTGAATGAATCCAGGCTGGAATCATCTTTGCCCATCAGGAAACAGCACTTCCAGGATAGAAAGTTAAAGGGAGCCATTAGGGAGATTGGGGTGCTCTCTAGAAACTCCTGGATTCACTTGTTGTGCCTAAGAAGGGGGTGTACAGCAATATCGTGACTGAGTTTGGAAATGCTCCATCGGCGTCTGTTTGCCTAGGCCACCGAGATTATGTTTCTGGGGGTGGTATAGCCTCCGTTCCTATTCCAAAACGCTAAAAGAATTCACTCCTAGGAAGCATTTTGTAATCCGAGTGACTTTTATAAGGGAATGGAAAATTTCAGGGATTAGAACTTCAAAAAGGTATTCGCTATTTCTGGAATGCATATAAGGCCCCATGGGTCCTGGGAGGGAGCTCTCTCTCCACTGGCAATGGCACCTCTGGAGAACTGGAAAATAAAACAGGAACAGTGCACAGAAACCACACTGGAGGAAGCAAAGCTGAAAATCCCCAGAGGCCAACAGAGCCCCGCCTTTATCCCCCTCCAGTATTACTGGAGGGGGTGTGGTGGGCATATTAGCTGATCTTATGGGCTGAGTTCAGGAGCACCCATGTGAAGTCACATTGCTGGTGCCTATGTGCTTTCTGGTAGGTTTCTGTTGGGTGTCTGACTGTTTTACAACCCAATTTTCATTAGGCAGCCATTTGGGGCAAACTATCCCCTTTAATATCTATTCTAGCTACCTTTCAGAGATATGAGAGGAGGAAGGGCTGGCGAGTCTGAAAATGTAAAGTTTTGTTTGGATGCTAAGCTGATGCGAGTTTATGAAGGAGCCAGATAGTTTAAAGTATATGGAGGTCTGTGTGAACTCTGGAGCTTGGCTACCTTCACCCATTGCTCTAGGTTGGATGACAGCTAGAACTGACTTAGTTGACCAGAACCCGACTGGCAGATGAGAAATATGACACAGTGAGGTGGTGTAAATTGCTGCATTCTGACGGATTTCTGTGGCGTTTACTTTGCATTTGGATGCTCCAAGTTCCTACTGGAAGGAAAGTTATTCAGTGCTGGGGCATTCCTGGCAGGATCTGTGGATCTGGGAGAAAGGCGTAGAAAGTGCAGGTGCTGCTGCGTCAAGGTGCTGGGTATCCGCACCTTTAGGTAGCTGGAACCAGCACTTCCAAGTCTCCTGGAATATTTTGGTCTTGAATCAGGTCAAAGCTTCTGGATATGCCACTTTTCCATTACTCCAATCTTGAGGTAAATACGACTCCAGGCCAGCTGATCTGCAACCTTCCACTTTAACCTCCGAAACACAGCCAATAAAAATGCTTCTAGCTTCCCCATAGTAACAGCTAAGATCCTGTAATATAATTGGCCAGTAGGTTCCTGTAACACGATTGGAAAATAGTGTCCTGTAATATTATTGGGTGGTTGGTGCTGTAATGTGATTGGAAAAAATAGTCTTATAAGAATTGGACAGGCTAACTCAGCCAACTACATCTCATTTGCATAACTCAGCTGGATTGGATTAACCTCATTTACATAGCCCATACTGTGGACAAGTCACTTTTAATGCTGCAAAACCCATGACCTTATAAGGCTGTGTTTGGAAACCAGAAAGTATGTGTGGCAGTCACTGATCAGTGTCAATTTCAGCACTTGGAGTGTAGGGATGGGTCTAGCCTATCAATCTGGAGATAGCCAATAAGACCTCTGTGTGGCCAAGGCTTTCTCTGAGAATTCTGGGAAATCGGACGGTATTTCCCTCATGGAGGTGAGAGACTACAGAGTCAGATCTTTGGAGACGCTCCATTGACAAGACAAGATGGCAGCATAGACCCTGAGTCCGAGGAACTGGAGGAGGCAGAGGAGAAACTACATGGTCTTACCCTGATGGAGCCAGAACTCTGAAGCTGCAAAAGCTACAGAGAGATCCCTGCCAGCTCTGAGATGCTTCTATCGCTAATGGACACAGCTGATGGACCATAAGCCCTGGAAATGAGGAGCGATGGGGAGACCCCTGCCAGTGCCAGGATGCTTCTACTGCCGCTAGATACACAAGACTCTGCATCCACTGCTCTGTGATAGTCCTGGTGTCATTGCACGTGTTTTATGAGTCAGAAGGAGACTTTATAGACTGGTATCAGACATATGAGCTAATATTGGACTTAAGACCTTGCACTGGACTGGGTGGGGATGCTTTCTCAATGTTCCATTCCTCTGATATATAAACCTTTCCCTTATATCCATATGCATGTTTATAAATTTGTTTCTCTAGTCTACCCAGACTTAGGTAGTGAAAGAAGTTATCTGACTGGTCAATGAAATGTAGAGAAGTCTTGCAAAAGCTGTAATAAAGTGAGATCTACACTGGGGAGCCTGTGTGCACAATTGAATTGATTCCATCGTCCTCGCTTCTCTGCATGCCGGACCTGTTCCCACAATTCAGATTAAAGAACTTGCATGTCTCCTCATGGAACTGCGCTGTTAGGAGAGAAAAATTTGAAGTGATTGACTTATGTGCCGTGTTTAGTTTCAAAAAAAAAAAAAGATAGAGTAAAACTATTAAAGTCTTTGACCTTCATCAAAGTAAGTGTTTAGAGTCCTCTTCACTTGCAAGAAGTGTGTCAGTTAGATTTTCTGCTAACTTGCACCTGTATCAGTGTGGAATCCAATCTATCACTCAGGTCACAAGCTGATTAGACCTGCTGGGTGGTATGGTTTTAATGAGAGATTCAAGGGACCTTTCCCTTTCCTGAACGCTACCAGCACCATGTTTCTAGCTATCTTGGATCCACTCAACTCAGTAATTACCCATTTATGATCTTATTCGCCTGCTTTACTTTGCTGTATCATTGGCCTGCAGTTATATGGTCTGATGAGGGCCATGGCTAACATAGGGCCTAAGGACTAGAGTTGTGCCTGAGATCTTTAAAAAAACATTTTATTGGGAGCTCTTACAGATATTTTAACAATACATAATTCAGTTAGATCAAGTATAGTTGTACAATTACTGTCACCTTCAGTTGCAACACATTTTCTTTCTTGGGCTCCTAGATATCAGCTCCTCTTTGTTCCCTCATTCTCCCCTCATCACAGAATCAAGACATATGTTTCTATCTGTTTAGGTGTGCATGTACGATCACCATCTGTTTTGTTAGAAATGGTTATTTGGAAGTTTTTGATTTTGTAATATTCCATCATATGATCTTCAGAACAATTTACATATTCAAATCCATGTTTTTCAACTACTAATCATTCTGCTTTGTTTCTAATTATGACATTCTCATCTCCAGGTAATTATTGATCAAGGTAGATTCCACATTCAATAAAATTCAAGCTGCAGAGTTTGGGAGAATTCTTAAATTTACTTATAAGTGAATATATTGTGCTATTTTGAATAGAAGTCTTGTTACTTGGTTGTTAAAAGCCTGAGTTCAGTGTTCTGTCATCACTAAAGGAAGATCGTTTTCCCCTTTCAACATCTATGGTCCCAAAATTCCTTGGAGATATCTATGTGTTTTGGCATCAATATGCACATGGAAGAAGGAGGATCTCAGCACGAAGGTCCTGAGTCCATTCCAAGTTCTTTCATGGTGATAGCATGTTCCATCTTATGGTTTAGTTCTCTCTTTTTATCTCCTATAATATAAAAGATAATGCAGGTCCCACTTCAGGGAATTTTTCTGGCATCATCTTAGGGATGTTAGGTTTTCAGGAATTAGCCATGGAAAATCCCCACAGATAGCATCAAAATATTGTCAGCTACTGAAAACATAGTAAATAGAATTAGGCCATTATCATAGATCTTGGTATGTGAGCCCCTCATGTTGGATGACACGCAACATATGACTAAGGAAGTTATGCCCTCTCAAAGAAATTTTCAACTATAAAAACACAAGCACAGTAATGTCTACAGGAATAAAGACTTTGGGACCTTCACCTGCTGATTGCATATGACTCAAATTGAGAAGAAACAGCTGTAAACATTCATGAGTAATTGGGCTTTGCAATATACAATGTATGAATACAAAATTTGGAAGTCCTCTAAATAGAACTCATAAAGATTGATGTTTTAAGCATTATTAGTTAGCTGAAATGGACTATTTCTGGCCATTTTGAATTAGAAAAAAACATAAGATCCATTTTACTGAACTGACACAATCAAGAGAAATCACAGGACATTCATCATCAAAATGGACATTTCAAGGTGTGTCTTGGAATAAAATGCCATCTGTGATAAAATACTATCTATCTTGAGCCCTGGTGGAACAGTGGTTGCACAATGAGCTGTAATCCAAAATACTATCTATCCAAGAAGAAAAACAAGTCAATACAATCATTATTCAAATTTATGCATCAACCACGAAGCCTGTGACGCAGAAATAGAAGAACTCAACCAACATCTTCAATCTGAAAACCAGCAAACATCCCATCAGGATATATCAATAATTATTGGTGACTGGAATGGAAAATTTGCAACAAAAATGAACAGAATCAAAAAGTAAACTTATGGGGGCTGAGCCCCGGTGGCGTAGTGGTTGTGCACGGGACTGCGGCCCACTGGGATGGAGGTTCAATTCCAGCAGCAGGGCTGGGCTTCCTACTCCCACCATCGGAGGGCAGTGATGCCTAAAATAAATTTTAAAAAAGTAAACTTATGGTCAATGAGTCAATACTGACTCATAGCAATCTACTAGACAGGATAGAATTGTCCTGTGGATTTCTGAGACTTAATCATTGCTTCTGAACAGTTTTGAGCATGGATGGCACTTCATCCACGTCTTATACAATTCAATAGCTTAACCATAGCAAGAAGAGTTATACAACCTTGACCACAATCACTTTAGAACATTTTTCACTGTACTCATTGCTATTCATGTAATTTTTTTCAATTTTGACAAAAGTATACACAACAGTCACCATTTTAACAACTTCTATATGTACAATTCAGTGCCATTTATTGTACTCTTTGTGTTGGACAACCACTGCTGATATCCTTCTCCAAATATTTCTACCGCCATTAAAATGACCTAAACTTTACAGGGATAAAAAGCCATGGATTTTCTCGATTTTGAACTGCCGACTTTGCAGCTATCAGAACAATCATACCATCTACACCACCAGGACTCCTTCAAGGAAAAAATAGTAGGTGTAAAATATGATCTTGATGATAGAAATGAAGCTGGAAATCACATAATGTGATTCTGTAAGACTAAAGACTTCATCAAAAATACCTATTTTCAAACAGATAAAAAGGAAAATATACACAGATGCACTATACATAAATAAAATTGACTATATCTTGGGAAGAGAACATAGAGAAGTTCAATATTAGCAACCAAAAGCATATCAGGGGCTGACTGTGGAAGAGACCATCAGTTACTCATATGATGAGTTCAAGTTGAATGTGATCATTGAAATGAATTCACAAGAATTATGACCCTGTATATATCCCACTGGAATTTCAAGAACATCTCAAGAAAAGATTTGTTGCGTTAAACACTAATGTCAGAAACCCTGATGACAGAAAACTGTGGGATGACATCAAAAACATCATTCATAAAGAAAGGTCATTAAAAAAAAACAGGAAAGAATGGAATGATCAAATTGGATGTCAAAAAAGACTAGGAAACTTGCTTCTAATCATAGAGTAGCGAAGGTACTTGCTGAATGGAAAATTTCAAAGGGCAACTTGAAAAGACACGGCAAAATATATTTCAATGTGTAAAAGCCTAAAGCTTGAACACCAGAAAGGAAAATTCACTCAGTGTATCTTAAGTCAAATGAAATTAAGTAAAGTTCAGATTTCAAGATGCAATATTGAAAGATTGTAAGCACAAAACATTGAATAATGCAGGAAATATCAAAAGAAGACAGAAAAAAAATGAGTCGCAACTGAAAAACCCTACATAGCCTACATTCCATCATTTCAGAAGGCCGCATATGAACCAATTGTAGAAAGCAAGAAGAATTTCAAGCTGCACTGAAAGCTTTAGCCAAACACCAAGCTCCAGATATTGAGAGAATATCAACTGAAAGAAATGTTTAAGTGAGCTTATGATGTGCTATAGCATTTATTCATCTATCCTAAGAAATTTGAAAGAAAGCTATTTGGCCAGCAGCCCGGAAGAGACGCATGTGTGTGCACAGTGCATAGAAAAGTGAGCTAACTGAATGCCCACCTTATAAAACAATACCACATGCAAGCACGATTTTGCTGAAGATCATCTAACAATGGATGCAGAAGTATTGATACCAAAGTTTCTGGTCGAATTCAGGAGAAGATATTCAACAAGGAATGTAATTTGTGATGTCAGGTGGATCTTGGCTGAAAGTAGAGAATACCAGACAGAGTTTGCTTGTGTTTTATTGACTATTTGAGGCATTCAACTGGGTGCATGATAACAAACAATGACCTTGGAAAACACAGGAATTCCAGAACACTAAATTTTGCTCATGCCACGTCTGAACATGGATCAAGAGGTAGATGTGCAAACAAAACAAGATTTAAAATCAAGAAAGGTTTGCATCAGGGTAGTATCTTTTTATCATACTTATTCAAACTGTATGATGAGCAAATAATCAGAGAAGCTGAATTTTACAAAGAAGAATGCAATATTGGAATCATAGGAAGACTTATTGTCAACCTGTGATAAGCAAATGATAAGGCTAAGGAGGATTTGGAGCACTTGTTGATAAAGATGAAGGATTGTAGTCTTCAGTATGGAGCTAAAATCCATATAACTGAACTAAAGGACAAAGGACTGAATTCATCAAAGATTTCCTCTTACTTGAATGCACAGTCAATGTTCATGGAATCAGCAGACAATAAATCAAATAACATGTTGCATGAGGCAAATATCCTGCACCAGACCTGCAAGTGTAGAAAAGCAAGGATTTGAGTCAAGGTGTTTTCATATGCATGTGAAATATGGGCATTGAATAAGGAACATGATTAAAAAATGGGTGCATTTTATTGAACTATGGTGCTGATACCAGTACCATGGACTGCCAAAAGAACAAAGAGTTCTGGCCTGCCTGGAAGAAGTGTAGCCAGAGGCTCTTTGGCGCAAGAATCACTATTCTTGACACTTCATGTACCATTGAAATTGTTATTGAGAGAAACCAGTCCGTCGAGAAGGGCATAACACTTGATAAAGTGGAGAGGCAGCAAAAAAAAAAAAAAAAAAAGGCCTCTGGGAAAATGGATCAATGCGGTGGCTGCAATAAGGGGTGCAGACATCAGAACAATTGTGAAGATGACCCAAGACCTGGAGCTGTTTCATTCTGCCGTGCACGGGGCTGCAATCGATCTGAATCAACTCGATGGAGGCACCTAATAGCAAGAGCTCCCACCAGGTGAGTTCGTCAAAACCACCAAGCATTCTGTGGGAGAAAGCTAATGAGTTCTGCTCTTGTGAAGATTCACACCCTTGGCAAACCATCAGATCAGTACTATAGAATTACCATGATCAGCACTCCACTGGATGGCAATGGGTTTTTGTTTGTTTGGGTTTTTTGGGAACATAGGGAAAGGACAGACAATGATTACTAATATATACTACACGTATATTATAAATATTTGTTTGTTTTCATTTTTTTGTGGGCATCACTGCCCTCTGGTGGTCGTGGGAAATACCTGGCACTGTTCCTAAGAGCCGCCGCTGGATTTGAACCTCCAAGCCTACGGACTCAACCACTTATGCCACCAGCGCTCAGCCCATATTATAAATATTTATAGAGTAACATTTCCTGACTTTCTTCATATAAACTATTTTCCTTTCTATTTAGATGTATTTCTTTTTCTTGTTGATATTGAGATGGATTAAGTTCCCCTTTGCCTACTTAGATGTATTTATTTCTCAGCCATCTTAATTTTAAAATCAAGATTATCTCTATATATTTTGACTGAATATATTTCAGATTTATCCAATATTATTTTGCCCTCTAGGGAAAACACTTGCTCTTTTAAAGTAAAACAAAAGAAATTTATGGGTACTTCAAAGAACGATAACAAGGGAAGCATCTAAAATCACAAAGTAAAAATACCCCTCCCCCTCCACTGGAAGCCACAAAGAAACAACCATTACTAGGGTTAATACAAGAACCAAAGCTGCAATATTGTAATTGGCTGAAGACAATTGATTGGTGGGATATCTCAAAGCAGGTTTTTCTTAGAATGGATCGGCAACACAGATGTAGACTTACATGATTATTTAAGGCACATAAATTCTAGCATGTTGGTTTTCCAGATGATCATAAAATGGTCCCAGGGGAAATTGTTGGACGTGCCTTTCTGGAAATACATTATAAGACTATTTTCTTAGACATGGCTTTCTTGGGAACTTACTGGAAATATGTGTTAATAATGCTGTTGAGTCAGGATCCCCTAGGCTCCTCTTTGACCACAGAGGAAAGACCCTCTGGGACTAGGCTGCTAATATCCTTCACCTTAGAAGAAAACATTCCTGGTAGGGTGCATAGTTTTGCATGAGAGAAGAAGAAGAAAAATCCTGTTGTTAAAAGGACAACTTGAACACTCAGCATGGATTTCAGAATTGTGTTCAGGTTTACAATAGAGTCAACGTTCCATTTTCCAGTTGTCCTACTTACACACATCAAATGTCTCAGATTTTAGATCTTTTCTCATATTTAAGGCTGACATTGTGATGGCCAATTGGAATCACCAAGTCATTCACTCCCAGATTTTGTACTATTGACAATCTTATAGAGTCAAATATCACCACTTCCATCAGAACCAGGGTAAATGGTAAGAGATCTTCCTTAGTGAACAGCAACAAAAAATATGAGATGGTTTATATAACCCAGTAAAGTATTTCAGTCTCTAGCTACCGAACATTTTTTACCTATCTAATCAGAGAAAATCCAGTCTTAGAAAATTTTCCTTAAGCATCATGACCATTTTACTGTTTTTTAACACCTTTATCAATACTTCATCATGATATTCTTCTCTGCAGGAGAACTTTAGAAAAATATTCTATTAATCATGGGTAATATTAAAACTATCAGTCACTTATAACATGCATTTCTAATGAGGTAGTCAGATAAAACTGATATCAGAGACAAATGACCTCTATTAAAATATCTGCTTGATGTTCTAAAATTGCTCATTTTCATGATGAACTTTTATTTTTTCATGTTGACCTTAATAAAGAAATCTCTCAATTTACAAATTAAGAAAAATGCTAAGATTTTTTAAAAACTCAAAATGTGAAATGAAACAGAGAAAACTAAAGGGGCAAACAGCATAACATCTGAAAAACATACTTCTGATTTGCAGTTACTTTTCATTTAACAATTACCTTGCTTATCTGACACTGTACCCTTATGACAGTAGTAAAATATCTACCAGCTACTTAACAGCAGAAACAAAGGCTGAGGTGTAGGGTGAGAGTAATGCTGGCTGTGATGGCCAAAGGTAAGTGGCAACTATGGGCCACAAATCTCAGTAGTGTGACACTCATATAATGCTGTAATTCAGCAGTGATCTAATCATGTAGTCTTCCTCCATATACGAGGAGACTATCCTTTGTTTCCCCTATTTTTGCATAATGACCTGATCTTTGGGGTCTAAGCATGCCCATAAATCAGGAATGGTTGTATTTGAGTCAACTAAATATTTTCTTCTATTTTTTTCTTAAGGAGTCTTGACGGTATCACAGTTTGTGAATTTGATTCTTCCCTGAGAGGTCATTAGTTGAAAACCACCAGCCACTCCATGGGAGAAAGAGGCTTCCTATTTCCATAAAGATTTACAATCTTGGCTGAGCCCCAGTGGTGTAGTGGTTGAGTGTGGGACTGTGACCCACTGGCTTGGCGGTTCAAATCCAGCAGCAGCTCTCCAGGAGCCAGGCTGGGCCTCCCACTCCCACCAGAGGGCAGTGATGCCTAAAAAAAAAAAAAGATTTACAATCTCAGCAACCCACAGGGCCAATCTATTTATAATGGCAGTGAGTTTGTTTCTTTATAGGCTACTAACTTTATGGTCTTTATATTTTTTTATTTTTAAAACTTTATACTTGCATATGAAGTTGGGTACATTTCTAGATGTCAGTGTTTTAAAGTGTGTGTCTAAAGGGCTAAATAAGAATCAATGTGCTTCATATGGCATGTGAGATCGTTCATATTGAAACATAGCAACAATGATGAGTTGAAGAGAAAAGGAATAACAAAATAAGTTGTAGGATGGTATATGGGGATGCCTACTAATATCTACTTTCCCCAACTGCCTCACCAGTAAAATTTCAATTCAGTACAGAGTAGGGATGCTCCATATTTAAAAACATGTTTTCATGGATTCCCTGCAAGCATGTACCTAGCTGTGGACATAATACATAAACAAAAATCTACTGGGAAAGGCACATTGAAGAGACGCAGATTCTTGTGGATATTTCAGATCTTTATATCAAACACCACACAGCACCATTAGCTAAACTTGTAGCCCGCAGAACTTAATAACTTCAGAAGGCACTGAATAATCCCTGAATTGCCTTTTCCAGAATTTCTTTTACTGTGTATACGAAAAATATCTATTTAATTAATGTTGCATGATTGAGTTTCTTTGACAAGCAACTGAATCAATTCATGATTCACAGAGTCTGTCTCATGGACATTCTTCCATTTAGAAGCATATTAACAAATCTGAAAAACCTTATGATAGGGACACACAAAAATTCTCAAATTAACTTGATCACAAAATACTTGATATTTTTCCTGCAAATCTACATACCAAATGGCCAGTCTTTTAAAGAAACATTTGTATAACAGAAGAAAATGTTGATTGGTCCAGTTCCATCTCCCAATGTTTGTTTTCAATTGTGGCAATCCATCTAATTGAGTATACCCCTTATTTTCACTGACCCTCGCCTTATCAGACAAGGTGTTCTAATTAATCTTTTTCTGAAGGTATTTTCAAAGTTAGCATGCTAATGCTTCTCTACCCTCTCTTCTAAGGAACATCCTGGTTTTGTTTTTTCTAAGGCTGACTTATTTGTTCATTACAAAGTCCTTAACAGCTTCAATTTCCTTTGCCAATACCTTGTTCAAACATCTCAATCCTTCTCTCTTCCTATCCCATCACCACTTAGCTTGTTGTCCTAAGGTGGTTTGTATATTGCTATAATACTGGAAGCCATGCATTTCAAATGTCAACAGAATCATCCAGAGTGGAAAGCTTTCAACAGAAATTCCAGATTATAATAGACTTCAAAGAAAATCAATGAATTAATGAATCACTACAACCACACATCACTAAACATTTGAAGTATGGATCTCAAAACTCAAGAATAATTGCATACTTAAACATAAAACATATGATATGCACAGAGAGCACAGTTATAAAACCTTCCTAGATGTATCCAAGTTTGCAAGATTGGTTTACTAGATAAAGGGCTGTGTTAGTCTGGGTAGGCTAGAGGAACAAATTTCATACACACGCATATGGATATAAGGAAAGGATTTATACACAAAAGGAATGAAGCACTGAGAAAGCATCCCAACCCAGTCCAGTTCAAAGTCATAAGTCCAAAATTAGGCCAAATGCCCGATACCAGTCTATAATTCTCCTTCCAACTCAGGAAGTCATAGGTCAGGGGGTGGAGAATCCC
>PVJH01028215.1:0-27607 GCA_004026705.1 Nesogale talazaci
CCCCCCCCCCCCCCACAAGAAAAAAAAAAAGGAAGGAAATGAAAAAAAGCTATCTTGGGCTAAGCCCCAGTGGCATAAGTGGTTGAGTGCAGAACTGCAGCCCGCGGGCTTGGCGGTTCAAATCCAGCGGCGGCTCTCAGAAGTGGCACTGGGTAGCACCCACGACCACCAGAGGCAGGGATGCCCACAAAAATAAATAAATAAATAATAATAAAAATTTTTTAAACCAAAAAGATCCCCTTGAGGGCTGAGCCCCGATGGCGTAGTGGTTGTGTGCGGGACTGCAGCCCACTGGGTTGGAGGTTCAAATCCAGCAGCAAGACTGGGCCTCCTACTCCCACCACCAGAGGGCAGTGATGCTCCAAAAAAACCAAAAAAAAAAAATCCCCTGAAATCTTCAAACCACACTACAAACCCACTGCCATTGAGTTTATTCTGAACTTCAGTGACCCTGCTCAAGCTTTCTAGGGCTGTCAGTCTTTAGGGGTGCAGACAGATTTGTCCGTCTCTTTTGGTGGGTTTGAACCATTGAGACGTCGGCGTTAGCAGCCCAATGCTTACCCAGCCAGGGTCCCTTAAACCAAACAAACAGTAAGTAAAGAACGTCTGGCTTAAGCATTGCGCTCCTTCAAGAAGATGATCTACACGGGATCGAACTTGACAACAGCCACTCCCAAGAGAAGACAGGAAGCTGAAGGGGCGTCAAGTTTGATGTCCACGGAAGAGAATTCCAAAATGGGAGGTAAGGATGGCCGGACTGGATGAATGGGATCAGTGGCGCTCGACTGTACACACAGAAACTGAATGTCTGCCGTGCTTATTCTCAATAGCAAGTAACAAAAATATGAAACAACACCTGGATAAGTCTGAGCCCTTGCACCTCTGAGCACCACCCCCACCTGGGCCACCTCACCCAGACGCAGGCCTGATCCCTCTCTCCTCCCTGCCCATCCCTGCATCCGAGTCTCCAGACTCAAGTTTCTACCCACGTTCTCACGGCAGCCCAGCCTTCTTTTCTGGTCTCAGACCCCAAAGAGGATGAGAAGCACTCTTCATCTACAGACCGGACCAGCAGGCCCATGGCACCTGAGGACAGGAATGGTTCTCCTCTCCCTGGCTTGAACCCTCTTGCCACTAGGGCCAGCCCTCCCTGTGCTTGAGAAGCGAGACTCCCAGAATGCTGTGGGCAATTAAAGGCTGCAGGAGTCTTGGCCAACGGGTGAGAGAGAAGGCAGCCAGGGGTAGGGGTGAGGCTGCCGGCCAGCCAAGAGGAGTCTGTGGGCCCAACGCCACTGCTCCCAAGGGGTGGGCCTGTGTGTGGCCTGGAGGAGGCATGCCCCCTTCCCGGTCCCCCGCCCCCCCTCGTGGGCCTGATGGCTTCCAGATGCTGGGCTCCCCGCAGAGGCTGCTGGCCCCACCCAAAGCCACAGCCACAGCCTCTTCCTGAGGGGCCCTCCCAGGGTGACCTGCTCCAAGCCTGGGCCAGAGAAGTCCTTGCTCTGGATGTGGGGGTGACAGGGAAAGACTGGCATCCATGGCTCCCCTGGGAGAGGGGGAGGGGAGTACCAAGAGGTCCCCTTCCTGGCCATGCCCATGTCTCATGTACTGTCCCCAAGCAGAAAGGCACTGACCTCAGGAGAGCAATGCATCTGGAGCAGTCGGTCCCAGCCGAGGCCCTTTGGCCCAACCCAGCTCACTGCCCCGGGGAACTTGGGGCCTGGACGTCCATCCTCCTCCACCAAGAGGTAGCTGGCTGGAGATGGGCTCCACACCAGGCAAGTCTCACCCTGCTGCTGGATGTCCAAAGAAAAGCCAACCTCCTCTGCATATCCAGGACCCAACACCCAGGGACTCAGCCCCCTCGGGGTGCTGGGGCTGTCAGAGCTGGGAAGGAAGATCACCGGCCTCACTTCCAAAGAATGGGAAAGGGCACGAAGCAGGGTCAGGCAGCCAGTATCTGGCTTCCCTCCTTCTGGGCTAGGGGCTGGAGGGGGAGATGGGTGAGGGGTGGTCTTGGTTCTCCCAGTTTCCCTGTCCTACCCCGGGCGGCAGTGGTCTAGGGAAGGATGAAAGGAGTGGGTGGGTCAAAGCTGGCCGTCTCTGGGGTCAAGAGGGGCTAGAAGAGAGGTCCATAGGAAGCCAAGTCCCCATCACTTCACCTTGACCTCAGCCAGCCCCCGGATGAGGCCATAGCTGAACCAAATGAGCCCTAACCCTAATGCATCCACACTTGCTTGGGCCACGCTCAGTGGTGACCTTTCCAGAAGCCCCCTGGAGAGGGCCTAGCAGCAGGGGAATAAAGCCAACGAGCAAACTTACTCTGAATCACAGCGACCCTACAGGACTGGGTAGAACTGCCCCTGTGGGATTCTGGGACGAACTCTGTGCTAGAGTGCAAAGTCAGGAGCGGGGCCGGGCTTGATAGCGACAGAAGCCCCCGCCCCACATACCCCTTCCATACAAGTGCTTAGAGGCCTGGTGGTGTCGTGGGTAATGCCCTGGGCTGCTAAAGGCCAGATCAGCAGTTCAAAACCGCTGGCCAGCTCCTGGGGAGAAAGAAGAGGCTTCCTGCGCCCATACACAGTTAAGTCTTGGAAGCCCACAGGGGCAGTTCAACCCCATCCTAGAGGGACTCGAGGAGTGAGAAGTGACTGATGGCAGTGACTTGGGTTTGTCCTTCCAAGAGGATAAGATGCCCCAAGCCAGGCAACAGGGCCCAATGGTGCCCTCAGAGCTCACGTTCTTCCCCTGCCCCCCAGCCAATGGCGCCCTCATGCTGCTATCTAGTCAGCAGCCCCCACTCATGCCGGCTTCATACACAGAAGAACAAAAGGCTACCCAGGTGCAGACCAGCCCCGTGATTGGCTGTGGGTTGAGCTACCGATCATGTAACACACCGTTTTGTTCCGGTTTCACATGTAGTCGATGACCAGGTCTTTCTCCCTAGTCTGAGTCCATGCAAGCCTCCCCCAAGAGATGGACAGGTGTTCTCTGTACAACTCGATTCTGCTTCTCTCAGTGCCACAGAATCAGTCCTGGTTCACAGAAACCCTCTAGGACTGGACGTATCACTGTGAAGGCCATTCCAACTCGTAGGCGGCCCAAGAGGGCTTCTGTGGCTATGATTTTGGTGGAAGCCACGTGCCACTCTGCCTCAGAGAGGCTGAGGGTTCGAACTGTTCCGCTCTCGGCCAGCACGTGACCTCGGAGTCACAAGGCCTCCTCCCCAGCCATCTCTTCAAAACTCTCACCGTCAGGGGAAGGGTAGGGAAAAACAGCAGCGAGACCAAGGGCTCAAACACAATGTGAATGTAGAGAAAATAATGATGACAACTTATGTACAAATATGCTTGATACAATTGGTGTGTGGAGGCTGAGCCCCGGTGGCGCTGTGGTTGTGTGCGGGACTGCGGCCCAAAGGGTTGACGGTTCAAATCCAGCAGCAGCTCTCCAGGAGCAAGGCTGGGCTTCCTACTCCCACCAGGGCAGTGATGCCACAAAAACAAACAGTTGATGTGTGGATTGTTGCAAGAGCCCCCAATAAAATGATTTTTTAGTAAATTTTTTTTTCCAATCAAACTTTCCACAAACCTTTTCTAAAAACAAAAACAAAAAAACCCTTTCACTGTGATGAATCCATGGTAGAACTATCCCAATGAGTTTCTGAGACTGCAATTCTTTTTTAACTTTATTTATTTTTTGGAGGGGCATCACTGCCCTCTGGTGGTCGTGGGAGCCGCTCCTGAGAGCCACCACTGGATTTGAACCGGCAAACCCACGGGCCGCAGACCTGCACTCAACCACTTAAGCCACCGGGAGGCGGCATTCTTTAAGGGAGTAGAAAGCCCTGCACTTTTCCCATGGAGGAACTGGCAGCTTCAAACTGCCTACCTTGTAGTTAGCAACCCAGCTTGTAACCACTGCCATGGGGGCTCTTGCCACCTCTTAGCCAAGGACGAAGGTAAAGGCACTTGGCAATGTAAAGGGTAAATGCCCCACTGGGATGGAGGTTCGATTCCAGCTCCCAGGAGCAAAGGCTGGGCCTCCTACTCCCACCACCTGAGGGCAGTGATGCCTAAAAAATAAAAAGGCAAATGCAAAAGGACAGTGTCCCCTCCCATAGAGTCGAGCACCCCCTGCCTCCCAGCCCAAGGCTCATATGTGACCCAAGCCAAAGCTCAGTCCCCCACCACCTCCTGCAAACACCCAGCGCATCCTCCCAGGAATCCTCAGCCCTGAGGCTGACTCCTCGGGCAGGCCCTACACTGCTGTCCCATTAACTCCAGACACCAAAAGACTCTTAGGACTCCTGTCTAAAAGCCCCCACATTTTTTTGGGGGGGGCGGCATCACTGCTCTCCGGTGGTGGGAGTAGGAGGCCCAGCCCCACTGCTGGAATTGAACCTCCATCCCAGTGGGCCGCAGTCCCGCGCACAACCACTACGCCACCGGGGCTCAGCCCACCCCCGCATTTCTTATGGAGATGCCTTGGCCTTGGTCCGGAGCAGAGGTCTCTGTCAGCAATTGCTGTCCCGGAAGCCCCCGCCTCCCATCTTCAAGGTCCTATCCTGCCCCTCTCCAAACCCATCAGGCCGGCCTCCTGACTCCCTGCAAGGAATCGGTTGCTGCTGATCTCCTGCAGAGCCTTGGTTTTTTGTTTGTATTGGGGGGCATCACTGCCCTGGGGGGGGGTGGGAGGCCCAGCCTTGCTCCTGGAGGGCTGCTGCTGGATTTGAATGGCTAAGCCAGTGGGCCACAGTCCCGCACTCAACCACTGTGCCACGGGGGCTCAGCCTCTACTACAGATTTTTTTTTTTTTTTGTGGGCATCACTGCCTCTGGTGGGCGTGGGCGTTACCCAGCCGCCACTGGATTTGAACCGCCAAGCCTGCGGGCTGCAGTTCCTCACTCAACCACTTACGTACGCCATCGGGGCTCAGCCCTCTACTACAGATCTTACATGCCAGAAAATTCACCTCACAAGACAAAACTCAGAGTCCCTGAGTTAATACCGACTAAGAGTGAGTCTGCAAGGACAGGGTGGAATGGCCTCAACCAGGTCCTTAATTAGAACTCATCCAACCAGGTCCAGGAGCGCCAGCTGACTTTGAGCAAATGGGGGCTACCCAGGGTTTCTGATTGGCGACTGCAGACTAAACCGGGTTCTGGTTGGTGGAGTGCCAGAGGTTCAGTCAGATTGGTGGAATGCAAACTAAACAGAAGTTCTGGTTGGTGGTAAGGCATCCAATCAGGTCTCCGATTGATGCCTGTCTGGCTAATTGGAATTGCAAGGTGATACTGCTCTCGTAAAGGGGACTTTCCACAGCTGGCCTGGAAGTCCCTTTTGGGGTTTTTCAGTTGAAGTGAGAGACCAAATGCAAAAGTCCCAATGTCACTGCTCCAGCTCCACCAGACTCCCTCAGGGGAGCAGAGAAGGTGGCCTGTACCCACCAGACGCCGTCTCTGTCTGGCTCCCCACACAGCCAAGCTCCTGAAGGGTGGTCAGGGACTGCCCTGGAATAAGGCAGGGCACTTGAGCAACCAGGGACAAAATCTCAGGTATTAAGACCAGTGCAGCCAGGCCAAGATCAGAAACCATCACCCTCCCTCCCCACACTCAGCCCCCTGGGGATCAGTAGTCCCCCCTCTTAACCAGCCCAAGGTCATGTCTCCCCTATGGCTCACCTTCCCTCCCTCTCCCCACCCCCTCCATACTGGCCTCAAATTGACCATGAGAACCAGCCCTTCGTAGACCCCAGAGCCACTTAACGCCCACACAGTTGAGGCGGGAAAAATAAAAACCCAGACCCACGGCCACCGAGTCAACTCCCTCCAGTTCATGGTGATTCTCTGAGGTTTCCAAGTCTGCAAATCTTTATGAATACAAACCACCTCTTCATTGTTCCTAGGAGCAGTTGATAGACTTGAACCGCCAACCTGGAGGTTAGCAGGCCAACACTTAACCCACAGCACCACCTTCAGGTGGTAAATGCACAAAGCATTTTACTCATGCCCAACTAGGAGGGTGGCAGGGAGGACAACCCCCTACAAGAGCACCAGCCTCCTCTCTCCACAACCACACACACACACACCCCAGCCTCACTGCTTCCTTCCACACACCCCACTGTGGGGGGCCAGCTCACCTCAGGTTCAAAACTCCAGCCCTGCCACTTACCAGCTGGGGGACCCCAAGCTTCAGCTGACCCATTTCTACATAGCCTCATTTCACAAGGTCACGATGGAGGGCAAGAGGATGCTCCATTTCCCCAGGTTTGTACTAGGAGACCCCAGAGATCTCTCGCAGGACATTGCTAACATCCTTCAGGCCCCCAGAACTGTGAGCGGTGGGTGGCATGGGGCAAGGTCTGGTTTGCAACTGTATTTGCAATTCTGACATAAAGGTGACTTTTTTTTTTGTAGCTAGCCCTTCAAAGACAAATGCAAGCTCCAAAAACCTTGACTAGTCTCTAACACAGATACAAAGGTGGAGGTTCCAGGACACCCAGGGGCACCTTGGAAGAAAGGCCTGGCAATCCATGGAGAACCCAAATGTCCATCAGTGAATGAATACACAAACCCACAGCCATTGGATCAACTCCAACTCAGAGACCCCATATAGGACCACTAGAACTTCTCTGTAGTCAGCCTCGTCCTTTTTCCCTCAGAGCAGCTGGCTGATCCACCAATCTGGCAGTTATAAGCCCAATGCTTAATCCACAACCTCCAGAGGTCAGAGAAAAACCCCACTGTCATTGCCACCTGGTGGATTCCAGCTTGACAGAGGGTTTCAGGGGTTGTAAATCTCTACAGGATCACACAGTCTCATCCTTCCTCTTTGGAACACCTACTGAGTTTGAACTGCTGACTTTGTGGTGCAGTCAGTAGTCTATTGCTCCCCAGGCAGCATCAGAGGACTCCTTGAAATGTTGCATAAACTCACGCCATAGGGTGGAGTGCAGCTCATCGAGTCACAGTAGAACTGCCCTCAGGGCTTCCCAGGCTGTCATTCTGTGTGTGTGTGTGTGTGTGTGTGTGTGTGTGTGTGGCATCACTGCCCTAGTGGCAGTCCGAAGCCCAGCCTTGCTCCTGGAGAGCTGCTGCTGGATTGGAACCAGTCCCACACACAACCACTACACCACCAGGGCTCAGCCCTGAGGCTGTCATTCTTTCTGACAACAGAAATGCCCCTCTCTCTCACAGAGCAGCTGGTGGTTTCAAACTGCTGATCTTGTGCTTAGCAGTCCAAGGCATAACCCACTGCATCGCCGAGGCTCTTCACAATGTTGTACACACATACACATGCAGGAACGCTGTGGAGCGCAGGTCTACTCTGAAGCACACAGGTGGCCATGATGAGGCAGAACCACCCCAGAGCGAGCAGAAAAGCCTTCAGGCTCTCCACTTCTTTCTCCCCCAGGGGGCAGTAGCACTTTATCAAGATACAAAAAAAAAATCAAACTCACTGTGGCAGCCAATCAATGCCAATTCACAGTGACTCTATGGGGCAGAGCAGAGCTGCCCTGGAGGGTTTTCCAAGGCTGTAACGCCGCTTTATGGCAGCAGAAGGCCTTAGCTTTCTCTGCTGGGTCCGAACCGTCGGCCTTGTAGTTAGCAGCCTGTCATGCAACCACCACAACACCAAAACACCTTTCATCAGGAGAGGCCACCGAGGACCGCTTTTAGGGGGCTGGGAGGCCTCCTAAGAGAGGGCAGTCATCTCCTTCCTTGCTCAGCGACAGTCATGGCCCAGACAGCGTGTGAACCACTCTGCAGAAACCCTGGCCATGACGGGTGGCCGTGAGCCAGACCCTCTCTCTCACACACAGGGAGGGCCCACGATATGCCCACAAGTCAAGCGAAATTGGAGGGGGGCCTAATCAGGCAGCCTGGCTCTGGGGCAAAGCAGAGCTCTGGGCCCGGGGCTCACGTGGCAACCCCACCACTTGCCACAACTCTCCCCCTTCCTTACACAGGGAACATTAAGGTGACTTAACTCGTAGGAGCCCTGGTGGCACAGTGGTTTTGCACTGGGCTTCTAACGAAAAGGTCAGCAGTTCAAGACCACCACACTCTGAAGATAGGTTTTCTACTCCTGGAAAGAGTTAGTCTGGCAACTCAGTGATTAGGGACAAAGGGGGGTTGTCTCCCTCCAAATGCGTGCATTAGCCGAAAATGGCTGGCAGGGAGTCGCTGGCAGGAGGCCACAATAAAAGGGTCGCAGGGAAGTCAGGCACCCATCAAATACCTATGGGAAAGCACCTAGGCACCAGCGATGACATCAAACAAGTGCGCCTAAGACCAGCTAGTAAGGTCAAGTCAGTGTCCTCAACCACGCATCCGACTCTAAGTGGGGGCGGGAGACGCAGCGCAGAGGGCAAGCCACGCTCTTCTCCGGTGCTTTCTCACAGGCTGAAACCATAGTCCTCCAGCACTCCTGCGGCTGCCGCACTCGGGATTTCCTGCCCTTGGTTCGGTATTCATTTCACGTGGATTTTCATGCCCTGGTGGGGCCATTTTCAATCGTGAACTTCCCACAGACCGCCATGCGTCCTTGCACTTTCCAGGGACAGTGTATAGTTTCCGTGACTGTATTCCCCCAAACTTCCCTTTCCTTTATAAAAGTTACTTGGATTTACAAAAGCGCTTTTGCCACGTGAGAAGAACCTAGATAAGCCTCCTGAGAAACCCAACAACAGGAGTAGTGCTGCCCTGTTCCACAGGGTCACTGAGACTCAGAATTGGTCCCCTGGCCTTGAGTTTGGCTCTTGTTTTTGCTAACTCCTAAGAACGAGCACTGGTAGCATACTGGGTTAACCATCGGGTCAACCACAAGGTCGTAAGTTCAAATTCACCAGCTGCTCCCAGAAGGATGAGGCTTTGTGCTCCCGTGAAGATTCCCGGCCTCTGAGACTCAAGGGGCAGTTCCGCTCTGCCCACAGGGCTGTGGGATCAGGCTGCATTTACAGGGGGGGCAGTGCGGTGTTTTGGGTTTGGGGGAAAGGCAATTAATTTTTTTTTTAACGCAAACGAAGACTGACAATTCATGAGAGAGTTCTAGCACAGCAAGTCCCCAGCTAGCTCGAGGATTTTTGTTCCTCACGTATTATCCCCTTGGTAGGCCTTCCAGGGGGTAGTTCCTGCAAGGCCCTGCAGCCAGGGCCACCCACCCAACTCCCGCATGGGTTCGGAATGAAAGAGGGCAGTGAAGGTAGGAGCGCTAGGGGGAGGAGGGGTGCATATACGTGCACGCACCCTCCCCCCCCACCCACCTGGCCCCTGCAGCCCCAGGGGTTCACCAGGCTAGGTTACTCCACATGGGGCTCCTCCCCTCCATCTCCGCCCCGCCAGCCCCAGGCGGCGGCGGCGGGAGCACGTGGCCCCAGCCCTGGGGAGCCATTTCGTCCCTGGAACAGCGCAGCAGGAAAGGGGCCACGAGTCCCAAACTTCTGCGCGCCGGGAGAAGCCCCGGCACCCCCCGTCGTGCTGTACGTTCAGGTGCCCGGGCCCTTGTCGGGATCGGGGTGCTGGAGGCCTGCACTTAGAACCAGAGTGCCGAATAACCGCGCCTCCGCAGTGTAGCGCGTGGCCCTGGAGCCAGTCGGGGCCCAGTTCGGAGACCCGGTACCGGGGAGGTGAGCGGGGCTGCAGGCTCGGTCCACCCGCTCGACTTGGAGCCCCAGCACCCTCGGGTTACGGCTGAGGCGCCAGGGACGGGCTCCGAAAGTTTGCGGCGGAGACCCGCGCGCGACGGGAAAGCGGCCCCAGCGGCCGGGGGGCGGGGGGAGCCCCAGCGGCCCCTCTCCCCCGAAAAGCCTCCCTCCGCGGCTCGAGCTTTGTGCCCGGAAAGCGTGGCCGGGGCGCGCCTACAACTCCCACAATCCCGCACGCGTGGGCCTGGGAAAACTACAGCTCCCGGGAGGACCCGCGCCCAGAGGCCCGCCTACTCCAAGAGGGCTGCAGAGTCACGTCCAGGCCTCGCTAGTAAACAGCGCCAGGACGCCAGCGAGCGAGAGAACGGCCGCCGGCGCGCCCGGGGCCCGCGGCGCCCCCCGGCTCGGCCCGCCGCCGCCACCGGGCCCTGCCCGTGCCCACCCCTCGCCCCCCCGCCCCAGCACGCCCCCGACCCCGCTGCAGCTCGCCTCTTGGCAAACACGCACCTTCCACGGTCCCCCGCCCCCCCACCACCACCCCGCTCCCCGGAGCCGCGGCATGGCTGCACCGTGAACTCCCGCCGCGGCTCCCCGCCAGTCCCAGATCCGCCCTGGGTGGGGGGGGGCCGCCCGGGGAGCGCGAGGAAGGAGCCCGAGGAAGGAAGCCACCGCGGGAAGGGGGGAGGAGGAAGCGCGGAGGGGAGGGAAAGCCACCAGCACCCAGCATGGCCGGGACTGCTGCAGAACCACGTGGGTCTGTTTGCAATTTACAAACGCCGCGACTCGCCAGCTCACCGCGGACAAAAGTGGCCGGGGCCGCTCGGGGCCCCCACGTTCCGAGGGGGGCAGGAGTCCCCGGACGGCGCGAGCCCAGCGCGCAGGGGCTGCAGCGGCCCCGGCGGCTAAGAAAGGCGAGCGGGGCCGGCGGCGCGGGCCATGCGTGCGCACACGCGCGCCGGCCCGGGCGGGCTGGCCGGGGGCTGCAAGCGTAGAAAAGGGGTGGGGGGGGGGGAGGAGTACACACCTACAGAGCCCTCCTATCACTTCTTTCTCTGTTTTCCTGAAATGTTGCAAAGAGGGCACCTTCTGAGTGGGCACCATGAAATACTCCATAGCGATCGGCCCCCCTCCTCTGCACGAGCCGGGTCCCGCGGTCCGCTGGAGAATGCAAGATGGAAATCCGAATCAAAGGGCAGCGCCGGACGGAGGTGCAGGCTCGGCCGGTCCCAGATGCTGGCGGCGGCGGTGCGGGGAGGGAGGGGCGGGAGGGAGGTCTCTCCGGCCTGCCTCCCCGGGCGTGTGTATGTGTGTGTGCGTGTGTGTGTCTGAGTGTGTGTGTGTGTGTGTTTGCAGCTGATCAGATGTCTGTTTCAAGGCGGGAAACAGCTGGTGAAAACTCAGCACTCCCCCGGCCTCCTTCCGCGGAGTAAGGAATTGCATGTAAACAAAGGACTATTTGCAGCGCCCCCCGGGCGGCGCAAAGCTGGGGCGAGCGGGGAGCGGGTCCCCGAGGGCCGGCTGCAGCCCCGATCTGTCCGCCTCCGCCGCGTGACGGGGGCCGGGGGCCGCGGACCACCCGGGGGGCCGGTTGTGAATGAACCGAGCTGCGGCCGAGCTACATGCGCCACTATGGGTGATGAGGTCCATCAGCTGACAGGTTGGCAAGCGTTGCCAAAAAAAAAAAAAAAAAAGGCCAGCCACCGCGAGGGAGCCCAGCCCGCCGCCGTCCGGGGTCCACCGGGGACCTGGCGGGTGCGGGCTGTGCGCGCACCGCGGCGCGGGGGGCGGGGGCGGGGGGGGCCGCGCAGGCAGGACGCGCCGCCGTCCCTGTGTGCGGCGAGGGCGGCGCTGGGAGCGTGCTCGGGTCGTGTTCCTAATTTCACGATTGCAACGGCAAGGAGCGGAGCCCTTCTGGCGCGCGCTCCCCCGGAGCCCAGGGCCCCCTGGAAACTTGCGTCACGGCAACCGCTTCCCACATGTACCTCGGGGCAGCTGGCCCGCCGGGCCCCTCCCGCCCTGCCTGCCCAATTGTCGGCCACTGACGGCCCCAGCCCGGGACCCGGAGTCGGGGACGGAAGGGCAAGGCAACGCGCGGGGCACCTCGGCTGCTGGGCCACAGGCCCGGCGCAAAGGAAAGGTGGAGGCAGGCCAGAACGGCAGCGGCCGGGTGGGGGGCAGCTGCTCTAGTGGCCGCTGCCCGCGGGCCCCCCGCGTGCGGGGACAAACGGAAGGCTGCAGCTTCTCATGCACCGCACAGCCTGCGGCCGACTTGCTCCCCCGCCAGGGCGCGCTCCCCACCACGGGTGATCCCTGGGGCGAAGGGGGACCCCCAGGCGGCCAGCTTCCGACTCCACCGCCGCCACCACCCTCCGCCCCCAGGTGCTCGCCCGGCCCCTAAAGGTTCAGGGAGCCCACGCCTGCCTTGGAAAGCCTGCAGCCTGTCCCAAGCCTTCAGAGATCCGCTCAAGTGGCACCTTGAAATTGAGATCCACCTACCGGTAATGACCATCACTGATCACTACTAAATTCTGTGGGATTTTTTTCCCGAGGGCCTTGCACGTGTTAACGAGCCCTAGTGGTGCAGCGGTCAAAGCACTGCGCTGCTAACCCAAGGAACCCATCATTCAGTCCACAGCAAGATCTGGTAATCTGTCTTAGCTACCTGATTTTTTTTTCTTTTTGGGGGGCGGGGAAGGGTTTACTCAGTCGGAATCTCTAAGCACAATGGCAACCCACTTTAACATTAAAGTTCTCACCCCTCACCCCCACCCCTACTGACAGTTGGAATCTGCTGGGCACTGACAGGTGGTATGATGCATTTCTTTCCTGGTACGATTCCACTCTGCTGGTCGGGAGACTGAGGCCCGTGGAGGTTAAATGAGTTGCACAGGGTTCCCAGGAGGGTTTCCATCAACATTCTGGCCACTGGGTGATCAGGGCCTTGCTTGGGATATAGACGGCTCTTATATTCCCTTCAGTCACACTTGGTTCCCATGTGGTCTCAAAACCTTCTCCCTGGATGGGCTTTGTGACCCAGAGAATACAGGATTCCTTACGCAGGGCCTGTGTCTCCTCCTCCCCAACACCTGCCCCGCCTCTTGTCAAGGGGGGCTGGGCAGGCAGACTGAGCCAACACCCGGAGGCCTTGGGACAGCCAGAGACAGAGCATACACACAGGGCCTGGTCCTACGAGGCAGGACCTGGGAGCCCTAGAGCTGTGCACCTCCCCAGGAGAAGTGGGCGTCAGACCCCAGGGAGGGAATGGGAGCAAACAGGACTACCAGGGCTAGAACCGGGGTGAACCAAATGACATGAGGTCCCCACCTTTGAGATGAGGGGGGGGAAGGAAAAAAAGCAACAAAAACCACTCGGCCGTCAGCAGGAAGACTATTCATAGTGTGTGTTTTTAGGAGTTAATATGAAGCCACATACCATAAAATTAGCCATTTGAATGTGAATCATTCATTGGCATTTACTGTATCCACAGTGTTATGCAGGCTTTACCTTGATCCAAAATTCATATCCCCCAAAAGGAACCCTGTCCCTAATAAGCAGTTCTCAATCTGCCCCAACCCCTGATGACCACTGACCTTCTTCCTGTCTCTCTGCCTTGTCTATTTTGGGCATTTCCTATAAGGGCAGTCCTCGAGCTATCTGCCTTCTTTCATTGGACACCAAAGTTTTCAGAGTTCACCGTGCTCCATTCCTTCTCTTTATCCAGTAATACCGCACTGTATGAATGTACAACTAAGAAGCCCTGGGAACACCAAACTTGCTTGGCTGTTTAACAAAGGTGGGCAGCTGGATTCCACCAGCCACACCCCACTGAAGAGAGTCAGTTTCTGTAAAGATTTACAGCCTTATAGAAGTGTCTATAAGTTGAACAATAATACTAATGAGGTCGTCACACCTTAGAAGGATCAGCCATTTGAGATCAAGCGGCAGTGTTTGCCTAAGGACAAAGTTCAGAAGGGTTAGGAGAGGAGGAAGAGAGGAAGCTAGGGGGGTGGTACAGGGAAGCAGTGGGATGAGTTGGGCTATACTGAGGAGATTGCAATGAATGAGATGAACAGAATACGTATGAACTGCTGAGTGGAAAGCTGATTATCTGCCCAGTAAACTTTCACCAAATTCAAAATTTTTAAATTGTTAAATAAAAATAAATAGCCCTCTGGCTGTACTTTCTCAAAAAATAAAGGAAGTCCCACACACTCTGCACGAAAGAGGAGGCTGTCTACTCCTGTAAAAATTTACAGCCTGGGCTGAGCCCAGAGGTGTAGTGGTTGTGTGCGGGACTGTGGCCCACTGGGATGGAGGTTCAATTCCAGCTCCACGGAGCAAAGGCTGGGCCTCCTACTCCCACCACCTGAGGGCAGTGATGCCCCCCCAAAAAAAATGCACAGCCTGAAAAACCCAGAGAGGCAGTTCTACCCTGTTCTAGAGCAATGAGGTTTGTGGCTATCCTGAATAAATAATAATGCATTTTTTAACAGCAACAAATGAAAAAATATATATATATTTTTAGTTTTTTAGGCATCACTGCCCTCTGGTGGTGGGAGTAGGAGGCCCAGCCTTTGCCCCTGTGAGCTGGAATTGAACCTCCATCCCAGTGGGCTGCTGTCCCATGCACAACCACTACACCACCAGGGTTCAGCCCGAAAAATATTCTTATAGAATAAAACATGCACATTTTCAACACAGGCAAGATCCACATTCCTGATTTTCCCACAGAGCTAAGTTTTTATTTATTTTCTCAAGACCAACACCACCACCACCCTTAGATCAGCCTCAGCATTTCTACCAAAGGTACCTGCTTGCAGTGCTGCTTCCAGTCCAGGGACCACTCAGATGCATAAGGTCAAAGACCCCTTGACTCCCCTAGGCTACTCCTGGCCCTGAAATACCATCACCAACACCCCCACACACACGCACCCCAACTCTCTCCCATCACCTGGTCCTTCCATGCAACACTGAGTCCTTTAACTCCAGGTCTTCCTGTGAGGCTCAGGGCATCCCCACGTCCTTCTCAACAACTAGAACCCATCCACATCGTGCCCTTGGGAGCTCTCAGTGGACTCTGCAGACTCCTTCAGACTCTCAGTTCCTTCTTTCCTGTCACGCCATCCTGCTCCTAAATTACCATGGAAGTCAGCACACCTTTTCTGTAGAGGCCCACGGCCATCCATGCTTTAAGCTTTGCAGTCCGGGTGGTCTCCATCATCTCATCCCTTGGGGATTGTCAGAGCAGCCCTGGGCGATATGTCGATGAAAACAGGCATCCGTGTGTCCCAATGACACTGGTGTTCATAGATTTTCCAGGTGTCACAAAATAACGCATCCTTTCCAACTATTTGAGAAACACAAAAGCACTTTATTATTGGGGGTGGGACGGCTAAAACCACTTACTATGACTTAGTGGCTTACGACATTATTATCTGGAGGCCATAAATCCTAAGGACCTCATTTGGCTAAAATGGCAGCAGGAGGTAGTGGTGGGTGTGGCCTCCACAACCTGACTTTGCCACGGCAGCAGCAGCTGCCACTGAGTCAACTCCACCCTGTGATGATGTGTTCAGGGGCAGTACAGGCCGAACTCTGGGTATTCGCCAGACCTTCCCAGGTGCCTCAGAGTGGCCTCCAACCTCCAACCTCTCTATAATCAGCAGCCCAGAGCACAAGCTAATTTGTACCATGCGGGGCCTCCCTTGCGGTGCTCACTGGCTACACCCAGCTCTGGCTGCTCTGCCCCTGAAGGTGGCTGAGAGACAGGAACTCCTATGGCCAACTTGCTTGGCCAGGCCAAGTGCTTGCTGGCCATCCCCGTCTAATGCTGGGACAATTCTGCCCATTTCACCTATCGCTCCTCCAACCTCACCTCCCCTTCCTCACGCTCACCTGATGAACTCATTTCCTGTTTCAGAGAAAACAGAAACCTTTAGAAGGGAACTTACAGATGCTCCCACTCCTGGCTGCCTCCAAATCCGTCATCTACTGTTGCCCTGGGACTCCGGATGAGCATCCATGCTGTCTGTGCACAGACCACCCACCCCCGGTGCCAGACCCTCTCCTCCACTAATTAAAAGTGTCACCCGCTCCAGCGACTGTTTCTTTGAGTGGATCCTCCTCACCACAAAAGGATCCTTTTTAAAAACACAGACACTTTCATCTTCTATCCACTTCCGTTACCTTCCCTGGAAACGTTCCTCAGAATGGGCGCTCACACGGGCAGAGCTGATTTTGACTGCACTTTGCTTTCTCACCCTTTGATGGAGCAAGGCTGTCAGGGCCATTCTTCCAGTGGCGAGCGCTCGCCTCGTGTCTCCGTGTTGGTCACCCTTGCCGTCTTCCAAACGTGTTCACTGCGCGCTGCACATTTAACATGACTACCACCAAAACGACCGTCGAGTCCATTCTGACTCGTGGCAACCCTACCCGACAGGGTAGGCTGCCCCCATAGGTTCTGAGACTGACTCTTCTTGGAAGGAGAAGCCTCCTCTTTCTCCTGAGGGGCAGCTGCTGGTTTCAAACTGCTCCCTTGGGGTTAACAGCCCACCCATCCGGCTCTTTTAATGGGCCAGTCAAGTGTAAACCTCATTTTTATCAGCACGAGGAAAGCACACCAGGTTCCTGGTTCTCGGTACTGTGATACTTGCTGTGTGGCAGTGGTCTTGAACTGAACCTGCTCATCTCGGAGGTCAACCTGTACTTACTTTCTTGCCTCCTCACCTATCACCTCCTCGAATTGGGAGACAGGTAGGTGGCCCCGCAACAGCCCTCCTTCTCCTGCACTGCATAATCAGAGACCACACACCCCAACTCCTGCCGCCTCGTTGCTCCCTGTCCCCAGCCCCGCCACCAATTTCCAAGTTAAGAGGTGTATGGGACAGAGAAAAGAGAACTGGTCTGACCACGCAATGGAGTGTTATTTTGCCAGGAAAAGGAAAGGCGTTCTGGTGCTCACTTCGGCAGCACATATACTAAAATAGGAAAGGCGTTCTGATAAACCTGCTAGGACACAGCCAGGGCTTGGACCTTAATACTCACTCCCTTCGTGTGGAGTGACCCGAGGTGTATGGGTCCCAGAGGCAGACAGGAGGTGGGTGGGTGTGTAGGGCTGGGAAGACTAGCCAGTGATGCTGAGTGACTGCTAATCGGCCTCAGGTCCTCAGAGCCACACAGCTCAGTGAATGCACTGTAGTAGTCATTGGATTTGGTACCCTGAGTTGGTTCTGACTCACCTGGTAGCCATGGACAGCAGAACAGAACACTGCACGGACCTGCACTGCCCTCACAATCTGTCCTGTTTGAGCCACAGAGTCACCCCATCTTGTTGAGGGTCTTCCGTCCTTTGGCTGCCCCTGCACTTTAGCCAGCATGACACCCTTTGCCAGGGACTGGTCCCTCCTGATGAAGTCTGGCCACCCTTACTTCTAAGGAGCATTCTGGCCATGCTCCTTCCAGGACAGGTTTGTCCGTTCTCCTACTAGTCCGATGTACAGTCAAAGTTCTTTGCCGACACTGAAAAACATTACCTTGTACAGTTTAAGTGGGTGAAATTGTGTGAACAATGTCTCAAGAAATCAATTGTTTAAAAAGAATAAAAGGGGGCTGAGCCCCGGTGGCGTAGTGGTTGTGCGCGGGACTGTGGCCCACTGGGATGGAGGTTCGATTCCAGCTCCACGGAGCAAAGGCTGGGCCTCCTACTCCCACCACCTGAGGGCGGTGATGCCCCCCCAAAAAAAAGTTTAAAAAAAAAAGAATAAAAGGGTGACCACAAGTGCAGGCCCCAGAAGCCTGGGATCCCTGAGCGCAAGAGTCTCCCCTAAAGGGACCCTTTCCTGGCCAGAGATCTCAGCTGGCTCTGGGGGTATTCCCAACACAAACACTGACCTTGTCCCTGGCTGGCCTCCAACTGCTCTGGGAGCTGCTTGCTAGAGAAGCCCAGGCTGACCTCTGGGAGGGGTTGTGGTTCACTTCCAGACCACGGCACTAAGGCAAACACCCCGAAGCGAATGGATCCCATGCTTTCTGTTGGTTGGTTGGTTGGTTGGTTTCCCAGTGGAGGCAAACGTTACGTTTACGCTGCAATCCATGCGGTGTGCACTAGCAGGGTGAGAAAGCTCCAGGTATTGTGAGAATGACTCGAATGGGACGCTGAGGCATGCTGTGAGCATGCGCTGTTGGGGAAACGGGGCTCAATGCAGGCTGGCCACGACCCTCCGATGGGTGGAATGCAGCGCAGCAAAACACAACGAAAGGAGACCTGCTTGTGCTGCTCGGTAAGAACACAGATTCAGAATCGCTGCCACAAACGGCCAGCGCTGCCGTGGCACAGTGGTCCAAGACCAGCGGCTCCAAACCATCGGCCAGGGCTGAGCCCCGGTGGCGTAGTGGTTGTGTGCAGGACTGCGGCCCACTGGGACGGAGGTTCAGTTCCAGCTCACAGGAGCAAAGGCTGGGCCTCCTACTCCCCACCACCTGAGGGCAGTGATGCCTAAAAAAATAAACTAAAAACACCATTGGCCAGCTCCACAGGAAAAAGATGGGGCTGTACCTTCCATTGTAGCTACAGTCTCAGAAGCCCACAGGGCACTTCTGCCACATCTTTTCGGGCCATCAGGAGTTGGCATCAACTTAATGGCAGTGAGTTTGGGTTTGGGGGGAACCAGAAATGTTTAGTGAGGAGCTGCTGGCTGTGGATCCTGACACTGCAATGCACGCGCACACACTTCTAGGGATGTGTGGGGTGTGGATGGGTCATTTTCACTTATAAACTTGCATTCTCCGTGTTTATCTGCTGCTCTGCCTTTTGGACAAAGTCCCCTACTGTTGTTTAACAAACTGGCACTCACTTAAATGCTTAAGACATTTCCCAGGTCAGCCTCTATGAGCCAGGCTGGGGGCAGCCCGGCTGAATTCCTTGCCCAGGTCTCATGGGAGTCTCGCTCAGGGCTACAGCCTCACCTTGGCCTCTGGTTCTCTTCTGTGTCCTGCGGTTGCGTGGCAGGGTTGAGGTCTCCCTTGCCTCACTGATGGCCAGCGGACAATGTCATCAGGTGGCAGGGACCATCCTTCCCAGACCTTCAATCTCTTCAACTTCTGCAGCCAGCCAGAAAGGACTCTGCTTTCAAGGGCTGTCGATCTGATCAGGCTCCCCCAGACAGACTTCCTCTCTTCCAGCCCACCACATCATGTGACAGCGCCTAATCCACGAGATGCCATATTCACAGCTAGAGGCTGGCAAGTCTGCTCCCGTAAAGATGACAGCCGAGAAGAGCAAATGGAGCAGTCCCACTCTTTAACACATGCAGCTGTCACTGTCATGGGCTGGGATTGACTTGCTAGCGATGGGTTTGGGGCTGTGACCCCCAACAACTCTCTCCTGTGAGCGGACAAAGAGGGGGCTGTCAGGGTGGTAAAGGGAACATGAAGGGGCTTTCCTAAAGAACATACAAAGTATGTCAGAATCTAAGGGGGAACCTCTGTTCATAATGTTAACCTGAGACTTCTTCGCTCTTTGTAAAGATGTGGCCTCAAGGATCCCAGGATGCTCTGGGGAGGGTGGAGCAGGGACAGTACCCCACAGAAGTCAAGCATTCAGTCTGGGAAAGGATCCCAGGGAATCAAAGTGAGGTCACATGCCTCTATGGGGTTTGAAGCACATTCCAAGAACCTCCAGTATCTCCTGTCCTAGTCACAGGGACCAACAAAGATGAGGGTCCCTGCCCCCAACCACCAGGGGGCGCGTGATGCACATGATGCTTTATGTACAAGCCAACTTTGAAAACATTTGAGGAATCCACTACTAGGTGCTGAAGTGAAAACTACAGGCTACCCTGTGCCACGGCCCTGCTGTTCCAGGAGCCACTGCGTTTGTCTGGGAATCCAAAGACCCTCAGTCCTAGCTACCTTTCCCCTGTCCTCCTTCGCTTTGATCATCAACAAGTCCTTCCATTTCAACATCTACTTGTGTTGGCTGCAGGTCTATTTCAGGTGGCTGGAGTCCATCTCAAAGGTACCTCCTGCCCATTCTCTCCCAGGCCCAAGACTTCAGCCCTTGCCGGACGTGCATCCCTTCTTCCTCCACCTGTGCCCCCAGCCCAGGGGTCTTTCTAACACTGAGTTCCTCTCCCCGCCACCCCCCACTGCCCAGATGAGGTCTCAGCTAGACTGAGGGCCTTTCCCAGGGAAGATCTCTCCTTTCAACATGTTAACAAGGAGGGAGCAGGCAGGACATCTGCTTCCATTGTATGCACGACATGCCCTTTGTGGCCACCTGGCTGGGCTGTCTCCACTTCGTTTGGAAATGGCTTTCTCTGCCACGTGACAACAGTTAGTCCAAAGGACTAGTGGAGCATGTGAAACTCAAACTTTGAGACCAGAAGAACTAGATGGTGCCCAGCCGCCGCTACTGACCACTATGAAAGGGACCATGATAGAGCATCTCATAGAGTGAGAGAAAAATGTGAAGTAATATTACAAATCATGAGAAATCAGGTTGGCTGGTCTGACAAAGAGTGATGGGACCCCCAATACTATGGTCCTTTTTTTTTCTTTTTTGGGGGGGGCATCACTGCCCTCTGGTGGTGGGAGTAGGAGACCCAGCCTTGCTGCTGGATTTGAACCTCCAACCCCGTGGGCCGCAGTCCTGCGCACAACCACTACGCCACCGGGGCTCAGCCCCTTACTATGGTCCTTAGTCACTCATTAGACCTAGAACTACACTCACCTTCCCAGCTCAACTTTCAGCCAAACAAATACCCACCCCTGATAAGCTGATTCTGACTCTGACAGGACCGAGTAGGACTGCTCCACATGGGTTTTTAAGAGTGTGACTCTACCAGAGCAGACAGCCTCATCTTTTTCCCTGTGAGCAGTTGGAAAGTTTGAACGGCCAACCTTGCAGTTAGCAGCCCCACCCTCAAAGCTACAGTCTTGATCTTCTCACGGTTCCCAGAGTCTGAGGATTATACCCAACTGATCTGCCCAGTACCTTCATGGCTGCTGAGTGGATTGATAACTCATTGTAACCTGACAAGCCAGAAAAGAATTGCCCCGTGGTGTCTCCGAGGCTGTACATTTTTACAGAAGCAGACTGCCACATCTTTCTCCCTCTGAGTGGCTGGTGGGCTCAAACTCCTGACCTTGCCATTCACAGCCCAGCACTTTAACCGTACCTTCCTCACTGCTGAAAGGTTCCAAGACCTGGATTCTAACCCACACCCAGGCTGCCACTTCCAAACTGCCCTGAGGACTCCCGGGCTCACCTGGTGCCCTGAACTTCCCCCACATGGCCACGCTGGGTCCCGGGGGTCAAGGAAGGCCAGGTGCCTGGAGAGAGAGCTCCTGGGGGTTATGAGGGGTCTGGAAGGGGAATGTGGCCTCCAGTGGAACAACAAGGTCAAATACAAGGTGATCTATAAGCAGAGTCTCCTAGGCTAGCAATACCAGGATATCCCACAGGGGCCAAGGAAGGTTTCCTGGAGTGTGGCTTCCCGTTTCAGCAGGGAAGAAGCCAGCCAGGGAGGTGGACAGGGAAAGAGGGAAATAGGCTGGCAGGGAGGAAGGAAGCAGGCACAGAGTGAGGCAGGAAGTGAGACTGGGAGGAAGAAGGTGAGGAAAATAATACACAGGAGTACGAATTCTGACGGTTAGTGGAGTGAAAATCCCTTTCTTGTCCTTCAAAGGTGCCCTGGTGGCTCCGTGGATTAAGCAATTGGCCCACCAGCTGCTCCTCTGGAGAAAGAGGCGGCTGTCTATTCCTGTAAAGATGGGCAAGGCAGTCTGGGAAGCCCGAGACAGCCATTCTACTCTGTCCTAAAGGGTCCAGCCACTTCTCCGTTTGAGGCCCCACGCCCTCTGTGTTTGTGTGCCCACTCCCAAGCCCAGGCTCCCACCAGCACAGCAGGGGTTAAGGTCTGTCTGGTACAGCAGCCTCTGTGGTGCTGGTGCCAGTAAGTCAGAAGCTGTAATGTGAGACGCAGGACTGAAGGGGAGGGGGTAGAGGGGGGGAGAGCCTGGGGGATCCCAGGGGGAGGGAGTGTCTGTAGCACTGCCAGAGGCCGCCTGCTAGCTCCCACCCTTGGCTGCCTCCCCTCTGGCAGGCTGCCTCTCCCGGTCAGCTCATGGGCTATGGCCCCCCTCAGGTGGTCTGTGGTCAGGGTTGGCACCCAAGCCCTCCCGCAGCAAGACACCCATCTTTGCCGCTGCAGATCTGAGGCGGGGGAACCAACCACCAGACAATGGGTCAGAGCTGCCAAGCACTCGGTGGGCAGGCAATGCCTGGAAAACTGGGCTAGGAGAGGGGAAAGACCAGTAGGTCTCTCGGGGTCCTAATCTCAGAGGCTTGGCCTAAACTCACCCAATCAGGCCTCCCATTACTGAGTGGGGGAGAGAAGCAAAGACACCCTATTCTGTCAAGGGCTTGGGAACATGATGGGGACCAGCACAAGAGAGGTGACACACCATTGCTGGCTTACCCACCAGCAGCACGAGTCTGGGGCATGTCTGAGACTGCAATTCACAGATGAGGAAACAGAGGTTCCGAGGGGCTCAGTCACCTGCTTTGAGCCACACAGCCAGAGGAGCCTCCCCCTCCCACCGACCAGGCCCCCCAGAAGGTAAATAAAAGGTCTGAAGAGGCCTCAGGCCCAGGTACCGTACCGCAGATGACATGGTGAGAGCAGTCCTAGGAACCCCAACAAACAGGAGGGGGCAGTGACTTAACCCCTCGGTGAGGAAGTCCAGGCTTAGAGAGGCCCCAGAAGCAGCTGGGGAGAGGCCTGGGTCTTCGGTCACTTGGCCGCAAGAAGGACTGTCCCGGGGGGCCGCTTACAGCAGCACCTCTGGGCAGGTGACCAGTTCTAGCCTTACTGGACAAGCGACCGGGACTGTCCTTCAGGGACCTGGCGTGTTCCCGGGGTTTAGATCTGCATGACACTTGTCTGACTGGGACAAGTGCTGGCACAGGCTTTGCCAATGACCACCGGGACCTCGTGGTAAGTGCCAGGGAACCCCCGCTCCACAGCTGGCCAAGCCCTGCCACCTGCTTTCTGAGCCTCAACTCCCTCGTCTGCAGGAAGGAATGATGCAGAGACACTCCAACTGAGAACTTACGTCCACCAACAGAGACCCAAACATCCAAGAGGAGAATGGCTAAAGCCCCATGGTCAATTTAGTGGAATATTACTCAGTCACCAAGAGGAATGAAGGCCACAACACAGAGGTTCCATATGAACACAGTGCGGTATGAAAACCAAAATTAAACATCGAGTCGCGTCTCACTCGTCGCTACCCTGCAGGACAGGGGAGAGCTGCCTTTGTCAGTTTTCAAGACTGTCCTCTTGATAGGGGTAGGAGCCTCCTCTTTTCTCTGGAGGAGCAGCTGGTGGTTTTGAACCGCCGATGTTGCAGTTAGCAGCCCCGCGTGTAACTCTATGCCATCACATGAGAAGTCACATCTGTGAAATAGACACAGACCGCGCAGCTTTACCCGTGGGAGCCAGAGTGGACGCAGCCAAAGACCCATCGACGGAAGAACAGATAAATGGAGTGCGGTGTGAAAACCACAGCCAAACCGACAGCCATCAATTCTGATGTACAGTGACCTACAGGGCAGTGCAGAACTGCTGCCTGAGCTTCCTGGGAAAGGCTGTAAGGCTCCCAATCTTCCTCCCAAGAGCGGCTCGGGGGCTTGATCCACTCACCTTCCAGTTAGCAACCCAACACGCAGCCTCCTGTGCCACCAGGACTTCCTAATATGTACTGCTTCTGTGGATACAGCTTTCCCTCTGGGGGTCAGCTGCTTAGTCCTCTTCCCAAGGGCAGCATCAGCCACCCAGAGCGATCGTTGGACACTATAGTTTGGCCAAGATAGGGGGGGCACACTCCCTGCTGGTAAGGCTGGTGGATTGTTTCCTTGAAGGAGAGCCCAGAGACAAGGTGGAGCCCAACTCAAGGGTGACCAAGGTTAGGCTGCCATCTTTTTTTTTTTTTTAGGCATCACTGCCCTGGTGGTGGGAGTAAGAGGCCCATCCTTTGCTCCTGTGCAGCTGGAATTGAACCTCCATCCTAGTGGGCTGCAGTCCCGCGCACAACCACTACGCCACCGGGGCTCAGCCCCTAGGCTGCCATCTTAAGGGGAGGGTCTGCCTCACATTGTCCTATTGGACAGCCCGTTAGGTATGCGGTTCCCTGTAATCAGGGGGGCTTGCATGCACCCTAAGAAAATCTAAGCCTTGGTTAGAAATGGATTCCCTTGGGGCTGAGCCCCAGTGGTAGTGGTTGTGCATAGGACTGCGGCCCACTGGGATGGAGGTTCAATTCCAGCAGCGGCTCCACAGAAGCAAAGGCTGGGCCTACAACTCCCACCACCAGAGGACAGTGATGCCCAAAAAAATAAAAGAAATGTATTCCCTCCTCTCCTGCCCTCTCTCTCTGCATGGACTTGGCTGCAGACATCATGGCTGTCCAGCGGTTGACCATGAAGTGTGTCTGACTCCTTTATTGTGTCTTCTCTCCTGTCTCCTTTGCTTTTTCCTTCATCTTTCTGTATTATCGCCATACAGTTGTTTTGTACCTAGGAACCCTACTCCGTTGTTAGAGGCTGGTTTACTCTGACAGTGTGCCCATACAAAAAGGCCAACTCACTGCCATCAAGTCCGTTCACTACCCTGCGGGACCGATGAGTGCTGCCAGGGCTGTAAGTATTTACAGAAACAGACTGTCTCAGCTTTCTCTTGCCACAGAGCAAGTTCAGACTTCCAACCTTCCAGTCAGTGATCCAGTGCTGTAGCAGCACCACCACCAGGGTTCCTTCACAATGGCGGGCACGAAGCAGTGATGCCTGTTACAGCGGAGGTGGGCCCTGAACACACTAGGCGGCTGACTGAACAAAGTCAGAAAGGATGGGTCAAGCACAAAGGGACTTCAAAAAGGCCCAGGGGGACAAAATGTCATCATTTTCTTATGCAATTCTCTTGATGTGAGCTTTGGAAACCCTCATATAATGAATATGAATATAATGAATATGAAATGCCTGGAATAAACAAATGACACAGAAAGTAGAGTAGCAGTTGCCTTGGGGTGTGGGAGGTGCACTGGTGGCATAGTAGACTGTTAACAGCAGTTTGAAACCACCAGCTGCTTCATGGGAGAGAGGATTTTCTACCCTTATAAAAAACTACAGTCCAGGGGGCTGAGCCCCGGTGGCGTAGTGGTTGTGCGCGGGACTGCGGCCCATTGAGATGGAGGTTCAATTCCAGCAGTGGGGCTGGGCCTCCTACTCCCACCACCAGAGGTCAGTGATTCCCCCGCCCCCAAAAAAGCAAAATACAAACAAAAAAGCTACAGTCTCTATATAAGTTTTTAAAAAAAGTTACAATCTCAGCAACTCAGGAGAACAGTTCTACCCTGTCCTACAAGGTGGCTATGAATCTGAATCCGCTCAGTGGCAGAGAGTTGGTTTGGTTTTGAGGGGCAAAGGAAGCACTCCTCTAGTCCGTGGTTCGAACCCAGCAGCTGCTCCAAGGGAGGACCATGAAACATTCTACTCCTATGGTTACGCTCAGAGATCTCCAGAGGCAGTTCTGGTTTGTCCTGCAGGGGTACTGTCAGAATGGACTCAAAGGCAGCGAGTTGAGAAGCAATAGGGCGTCCCTGAATGAAAGAAAGGGTGAACCAAAGGTTGGCAGTTCAACCCACCCGAGGTGCCCTGAGGAAAGGCCTGGCAATCTGCTTGAGAAAGGCCAGAAGCTAGAGTGCGGCAGGAGTCACAGTTCTGCTCTGGGACAAGCTGGGTCATCTTGAGTTGGAGGCCTCTTGATGGCAGCGGGTTCAAGGCAGGGAAGAAAGGAATGACTGCTAGAGCAGGATCTCCTTCCACGGTGATAAAAAGGTCCTGGAAGGCGACTGTGGTGGTGGTTGCATAACTTCATGAATACACTCAGAACCACTGCCCTGGACTCTGTAAAAGGGCAGATTTTTTTCAGCATGTCAATTACATCTTTTTTTTGTTTTTTAATTTTGGGGCATCACTGCCCTCTGGTGGTCGTGGGAGCTACCTAGCACTGCTCCTGAGAGCCGCTGTCGCGGGATTTGAACCGCCAAGCCCGCGGGGTGCAGCCCTACACGCAACCACTTACGCCACCGGGCCTCAGCCCTACACCTTCATCTGGGAGAAGACTGCCTTAGGATGTCCTTTGGCTTCTGGGCGTCTGTGGTTTAGTAGACAAGAGCAGACACACGCGTTAAAATGAACACCCCGAAGAGCAGGGTAGAAGCTGGGGTGGAAAGGAGGATGTGCTGCTGACAGAGTTCGGAGCAGGCCAGGGACCACAAGCAGGCACGAGATGGGGACAGCCAGAGTCACCGTGAGCGAGTCCCAAGTACACTGCAACAAGCATGAGGCCCTGCAGGAAGCCACAGGCTGAAACAGCCCACTGCAAAGGCCTGTCTAGGTGGCAGGTTTGGGCTGAGGGGTGGGTACCCTGTAGTACAGGGTTGGTAGCAGGTGGGCAGCCTAGGGCTGAGTTAGATCTCAGGGTCACGCTCTGCCCTTCCCTAGAATATCCTAGGAGGTTGTGATCGTCACCTAATCTAGTGTGACTTTGAGGAATGGGAGTGTAGGGGTGGAGGCTAGCCTGTCCATCGGGAGCTGGCCAATGAGACTTCTGTAGGCATGGCCTTCTCTGAAATGTGGCAATTCCTTCTTGGATGATGGAGTCACTCACAAACTCTCCTGGAGACTCTCAAGGCTGACTCCCTGTGAGACATTGCTGAGGAGAAGACACATGAAACTACCCTAGTGCCCTGAGGCGGATAAGCCATGTGGAAGTCGGAGAAGCCACAGAGAGACCCCTGCCAGCGCTGAAACGTTTCTCCCACCACTGACTGCACCCACTGGCCTGTGAGCTTCCTGCATTCAGCATCACTACCTGTTTCTTGAGTCTGGAGAAGACTATAGATTGCTGTCGGACATATGGGCTAATATTGGACTTATGATCTTGGACTAAACTGAGTTGGAATTTTTTTTATTAAATCATTTTATTGGGGGCTCATACAACTCTTATCACAATCAGTACATACATCAATTGGATGCAGGCCACATTTGCACATTTGTTGCCATCGTCACTCTCAAAACATCCTCCTTCTATTTAGGCCTCCGATATCAGCTTCCCATATGTCCCCTCTCTCCCTCCTCCTCCTCCCCTATGAACCCTTAATAATTTACAAATTATCATTATTTTGCTATATTGTCCACTGTCCGATGTGTCCCTTCACCCACTTGTATCCCAGAGAGGAGGTTATATGTAGATCCCTACAGTTGGTTCCCCCTTTCTACTCCACCTTCCCTCTACCCTCCCGGTATCACCACTCCCACCACTGGTCCCGAAGGGATCATCTGTCCTGAATCCCCCATGTTTCCAGCTCCAGTGTACATGCCCTGGTCTAGCTGGGTTTGTAAGGTAGAATTGGGATCATGATGGTGGGAGGAAGCATTTAAGAACCAGAGGAGAGGGCTGAGCCCCGGTGGCGTAGTGGTTGTGCGCGGGACTGCGGCCCACTGGGACGGAGGTTCAATTCCCGCTCACAGGAGCAAAGGCTGGGCCGCCTACTTCCACCACCAGGGCAGTGATGCCTTAAAATAAATAAATAAATAAATAAATAAAAAGAACCAGAGGAGAGTTGCATATTTCATGGTTGCTACACGGTACCTTGACTGGCTCATCTCCTCCCTGCGTCGCCCCCTAAGGGGATGTTTTCTTAATGTACAGGTACTCTTTTTTGTTTGTGTTTTTTTGGGGGGCATCACTGCTCTCCGGTGGTGGGAGTAGGAGGCCCAGCCCCACTGCTGGAATTGAACCTCCGCCCCAGTGGGCCGCAGTCCCGCGCACAACCACTACGCCACCGGGGCTCAGCCCCCCTGGGTACTCTTTTTTTTTTTTTTGCATCACTGCCC
>PVJH01028216.1:0-27709 GCA_004026705.1 Nesogale talazaci
CATGTCCAGCTATCAAAGGGGGTCTTAAAAACTTGAAGTTAAACAAGCAGCCATCGAGCAAAGAAGCAACAATCCCACATGGAAGAAGCACACCAGCCTGTGCTAGCACGAGGTGTCAACAGAATCATGTAACAAGCACCAGAAGACCCCAGGCAAACAAACAGACAAACAAAACAAAACCCCCATATTCTTGAAAATGAGGGAGTGTAGAAACAGAGACCCCAAACCATCTGTAGACAATTGGACATCACCTCACAGAAGGGTCACAAGGAAGGGATGAGTTAACCAGGGCATAGTATAGCACTGATCACACACAATATTTCTCTGTTTTTTTGAGGCTTCCTCACCCCACCCCACCCCACCCCAATATCATGACCCCACTCCTGCCTTTCTATTGTGGGAGAATATACACTGGTACAGATAAGATTTCAGGTCAGATATAGTCCTCAGGAACAGATCAGGGACAGTGATACCAGAAGGGTAGGGAAAAGGGAGGGGGAGGAGAGGAGGGAAGGGGAGCCAATTGCAATGATCAATGTATAACCACCACCACCCCACCCAACGGGACAAACAACAGAAACATGGGTGAAGGGAGACAGCAGTCAGTGTAAGATAAGAAAACAAGAATAATTTATCAAGAGGTCACAAGGATTGGAGGCATTGGAGGCGGAAAAGATTGATACCAAGGGCTCAAATAGAAATGGGGTGTTTAAAAACTGATGATGAAAATATATGTACAATGTACTTGATACAATGGACATATGAAGTGTTACAAGAGTTATAGGAGCCCCCAATAAAACGGTTCGGTGAATTTTAAAAAAAGAAGAAAAATTCTCTGACTCAAGTCATGTGTACCTTAGTTCTTCAAGTAACATCTTTATTTTGAAGATCTTCCAGTGCTCTTTGCAGGAGATTTCTGTAATGCAATTTCTTATTACTTTTCCTGACTGCTTCCTTGTGCTTTGATTATGGATCGAGTAAAATAAAATCCTTCATAATTTTGATCTTTTCTAATGATGTATTTTTAAGTCCAGATCTTTGCCCATTTGATGATTTTTTTTTTTTACCGTGCCATCTGAAACTACCCTTTGAAATGTTTTTTTTTCAGCTCTCGTTCATCATTTCTTCTCTTTTCTTTACTTAGTCTATATTCAAGCACCAAGTTTCAGAGTTTCTCCTCACATTCATATCAGTGTTTTCTTTCTTCCTTGAGTCTTGCTTGTGTGTGTACAGTTTGTAACTTTGTTAGATACCAGCCTTCAGTTTTCGTCTGCACTGATTGTCTGTAGGTCTTTGAAAGTGGTGATAGACACCTAGGAAACCAATGAATAGCAAATGTTTGCTGGCTGTTCATCCTCATTATGGTCTCTGGACCACTGTACACAGATACAGCAGGGACATTCCTGATTCCTTTGGCCCAGAAAGCTTGACTGAGATGCTCCTGTCAATTTATATATCTGATGTTCCCATATGCTTCATGGCAAATTTCTGAGTCTCCTTGAGTGGTCGAGAGGCACCTTTCTTGAATCCTATCCCATGGATGCTGTGGGACTTAGATAACTTATGCCAACTTGAAGATAGATAGAAGCATAGTGGTGGTATCCAACTTATCAATCAGGTCACACACAGCCTGATGGTGCCTCCTTGAGGGTGTGGCCACCTCTAAGTAGGACCTTGGGACAATCCCTCTCCCTCTGTCTTTCCATTTCTACTTGCTGATCCTGAAAGCTGCTGGAACCCTGTCATGTTTCCATGGACCTTGGATCCACGTGACTTTGCACCCACCAGCCTCTGATCTCCCTGCATTCTGCATCATTGCATGTGGCTGCATGAATCTGAAGAGGGACTTATGGATGAGTATTGGACTTATGGACTTGAGTCGGACTGGGCTTGGATGCTTTCTCGATTTATAATTTCTTCTTGATATACTCTGGTCATGACAATGTAGAGTTAAATGGCCTTTCTTCTCACCACTGTTCTTTGTGGTTGCCATAGTGCTGGTTGGAAACTCTCTTTCTTGTCTTAGTAATGACCTTTTACTTTCTTCATCTATGATGACATTGATGTCCTCTCCAAGTTTGTCTAGTGTTCAGTCATCTTTGTTTAATATGTCCAATTTATTCTTGAAATTGTCTCCAAAATCAGGAGAGATGTATTAAAAGTCATACTTTGACACTCAAGGACTTGTCTTGATTTTTCTTCAGCTTCTCCTCGAACGTGATTCTGAGCCATTGATAGAATGTTCTGCACTCAGCTCCTAGCCCTGTCCTGACTAATGATAATGAGCTTTTCTCTAGTCTGCAGATGCAGTCTTATCACTTTCCTGTGAGTTCCATCTGTCGAGATCCACATGCATAGCTTCCCTTTATGCTATTGAAAAAAATGTGTTTGCAATTAATACTTTGTTGGTCTTGCAATATTCTATCATCCGATCTCATATGTGTTTCTATTAAGCAAAATCATATTTTAATCCAATTCTTCATCTTTGGTTCCAGTTTTCTGGAACCATTCTATTTATCAGTAATTATCAATGCATCTGGACTGCAAGTTTGATCCATGTCTGACCCAGAAGTTGGTTTTTTTAAAATCGTTGATTTATTTAGTGATAGTGGTTGTGGCATATATATATTTTTTTGGGGGGGGGAGGGGCATCACTGCCTCTGGTGGTCGTGGGAGCTATCCAGTGCTGCTCCTGCTCCTGAGAGCCACCACTGGATTTGAACTGCCAAGCCCGCAGGCCGCAGTCCCACACTCAACCACTTATGCTACCGGGGCTCAGCCCGTGGCATATATTTTAATAATATATTAACTTGTCTTTCTTGTAAGCACTTGATTATTACCCTCTTATTGATGGCATTGTATTTTTGGATAGATCTTGAAGTGTTCTTTTAAATGATGACTATTATTCCATTCCTCTTCTGTTTTCATTTCTAACATAGAAAACCAGATTATTGCCCTATGCAAATGGGCTAACACCAGCTCATTTCATTTCACTAATGCATAGAATATTGATCCTTATATGCTCCATTTAACTTTTGATGTCTTTCAATTTTCCTGGCTTTGTATGTTGTATACTTAATGTTCTGATTTTTTTGTTTTGTTTGGGCATCACTATCCTCTGGTAGGAGTAGGAGGCCCAGCCTTGCTCCTGGAGAGCTGCTGCTGAATTTGAACTGCCAACCCAGTGGGATGCAGTCCCACGCACAACCACTACGCCACCAGGGCTCAGCCCAATGTTCTGATTTTTAATGGATCTTTGCAGTTTTTTTCTCATGCCACCTCAGTAAATGAAAGTCGGAAAAATGTACGCCATTACCATTGTTATAGTTGACTCTACGTTGAGAAGGCCCCTCTTCCCCAGTAGTATTTTGATTCTCCTCCAACCTGAAGTTCTTTCTCATCTACTGCCATTATATCAATTTTGAACTGCATCAGATAATGCTCCATTGCTGCTTAAAAGGCTTTCATTGGACAATTTTTTCCCTGAAGTTGATTGTCAGATTCTTCTTTCTAGGGTGTCTAAAACTAGAAGATCCACTGAAACCTGTATATTATAGGATGACACTGTTGGTATTCAAAATATCAATGGCTTTGCACACAGCATATAGAAACACACAAACCATCACATTGTGAAAAACTGACAGATGGGTCAGGTATGGTTTTGTGTCAACTGGACTGGGTTAGAAGTCTCAGTAATTTGGCAGTTGAGGCCAACAATGAAGTGATATAAGATAGTGTAATCTACTTCCTAATGAAATAGGCTATGAGCAGCCAAGCAGTTGTGGGAAGATGGGTGTGAAATTGCTGTTGTTAGGTGTGGTTGAGTCAGTCATGACTCACAATGACCCTATGTACAACAGAATGTGTAACACTGCCAGTTCTGTGCCACCTTCACAACTGTTCTTGTGTGTGTGTTGCAACCATTGTGTCAGTTCAACTCATGAAGTATCTTTCTTCTTTTCTCTGACCTTCCACTTTACCAAGCATGATATCCTTTCCCAAGAACTGGTCTCTCCTGAGATCATAGTTCAAAGGATAGGAACTAAATTCTCCCCATTCTTGCTTCGATGGAGCATTCAGTTGCTTCTTCCAAGACAGACTTGAAGCCCGTGATATTTTCACTATTCTTCTCCAGAACCATAATTCATATGCATCAAGTCTTCTTTTTCTCTTCTTATTCAATGTCCAACTTTCATATGCATATGAAGTGATTGAAAATAAAATGATGTGGGTTAGGTACACCTTAGAACCTATTCTGTGGCACTTTAAAGAGATCTCATGCAGCAGATTTACCCAATGCAATGTGTCACTCAATTTCTTGAATGCTGATCCCAATGATCCATCATGACAACTCTGGTCCAGTTGTGAGGATTTTTGTTTTCTTTACCTTGAGTTGAAATCCATACTGAAAGCTCCTGATCTTGATACTCATCAGCAAATGTTTCAAGTTCTTCTCACTTTCAGCAAAGAAGGTTGTGTCATCTGCACATCAAAGGTTGTTATTAAGTCTTCCTCCGATTCTGATGCTGTGTTCTTCTTCATGTGGCTGAGTTTCCTAGATGATTTGCTTAGCAAACAGACAGAATGCATATGGTGAAAGGATACCATCTTGATGCACACCTTTTCTGATTTTAAACTATTTAATATCTCCTTTTTTTATCCAAACGACTACAACTGCTCTGAATTGACAGTAGTTCAAGGAGACCCAAACCAGAGTAGAGACATAGAGATGTCAAAGCTCAAGCCCATCTCACAGTGGGCCCTTTAGTAATTAGTGTCACCATCAAGGACTTATAAAATATATGGATAATGATTCTCATTGTATCACCACTTAACTCATCTATTTGGCTGTTATAAAAAGCAGAGGTCTCTTTGAAAAATACAATAAGTTATCATAAACTTGACCAGGTGGTGACTCCAATTGAAACTCCTATTCCAGATGTAGTTTCATTCTTGAGCAATTGATACTTCTCATGGTGTCTGGGATGCAGCTCTTGACTGACCAATACCTTGTGCTCAATCTCTGTTTCAAAGGACCACCAAAAACAGTTTGCCTTCACTAGGCAGGGGCACCACTACACTGTCAAGATCACCTCACCTTAAAGTTACATCAACTCCAACACTATGTCATAATTTAGACCAGAGGGGCCTTGATTGTCCTTCCTTGGGACAGTCACTGCTAACAGATAGATTGAGATCAGTCAGCAACACAGTTGTGGGTTGATTACAGAGACCCAGTTCAAACATAAAAGGGAAGGACTAACTAAGATATATCTGGATACAGATTCTTACATGCAAACGATATATCTGGATAAAGATTCACCTTGATCACTCGCAATGCTTCTACCCAAACTACCATCTGTCAACTTAAAGAATGCTTTATCTACCAACTTGATGTCCCACACAACAATACCTTGCATGTCAGTCCAGGTAGACTAGAGAAACAAATCCAGAGATACTCATATAGAGAACTTTATATAAGAGTAATAATATATTAGGAAATATATCCCAGTCCAGTCCTGATCAAATCCCATATTAGCCCACATGTCTGCTAATACTTCATAAATTCCTCTTCAGACTGACACAGCACATGCAATGATGCTGAATGCAAGAAGATCACAGGCTGGTGGGTGATAAGTCTTGTGGATCCAATGGTGGTAGAAGAACTCTGGCTGCCATCACCCTGGCTCCATGTGGCTTGTTTACAGGAAGATGAAGCAGAAAGAGTCTGCCCCACCTTTAGGCAGGAAGAGAGCAAGTCCCAGAATCCTCATGAGAAGGTCATGCTCATACAGGGACACATTCGGTTATGACCTCATTGACTGACTAGCCTCCACCCTTTTTGTGTCGAGTTGACATGAGCTTATATTACTGTCACACCTTGGGTGAAGGGAAACACTTCACAGCAAAGAAATGTACCTAGGTTCATAGAATTCATCACTCTTATCATGTTCCCCATCATCAACACAAAATTACAGTGCCAGCTTCATCAAAATACAATTATAGTGATAGCTAAGTGGCCATACCCTATAGGATTAGGATAATGGCTTTCATGAGATTGTATATGCTCAAACCAACATCCAATATATGGTTCTGCTTCTCTGATAGCCAGAATTCCTGGACCCAGGAATCTAGGTCTGCAAATCAGAATGGCATCATTCACTATTCTTTTTGTCATTCTCATAAGATTATCCTTCATGCCCTCCTGACCTTATGGTTTTGGGGTTTAGAGGTCTTAGTGCCAAGGGAGGAATGCTAACACCTAGAGACACAACTCTGATTCAATTGGACTGGAAGCTAAGAATGCCATGCTTCTGAATCAATAGGTGAAGAAGGCCATTGTGAAACTGAGTTTTGTGATTGATTCTGATAGCCATGGGGAAATAAGATTTATATTCCATAATGGAGATAAAGAATAGTGTATCTGGAATATAAGAGATCCCTTGGCATGCTTCTTAGTGCTACCGGGCCCTGCCACAACTTACCGGTCAGTTTGTGACACTGTGGTGACTGGCGTGTTGTTATGATACTAGAAGTTATGTCACTGGCATTTCAAATACCAGCAGTTTCATCCAGAGTGAACAGGCTTCAGCACAGTTTCCAGACTAAACACAGACAAGGAAGAAGAAATGGACTGTCCACTTCAGAGAAATCAGCCACTGAAAACCTGATGGACAGTATCAGAACATTGTCAGATACTGAAAATCTAATGAGTGAGAGCAGAACACTGTCAGAGACAGTGCCAGAAGAGGAGACCCTCAGGTCAGAAGGCACTCAAAATACGACTGAGAAAGAGCTGCCTCCTCAAAGCAGAGCCAACAGGAATGTCATGAATGGTATAAAATCTATGGAAGTAAAGCCTTTGGGACCCTTTTTTTCTGTTGACGGGGCACAATTCAGCATGAGGAGAAACACCTGCAAACATCTAATAATGGGAATGTGGAATATAGGAAATATGAATCTAGAAAAATTAACAGTTGTCAAAAATGAAATGGAAAGGCTAAAAATAAATCTTCTTGGAGTTAATGAGCTGATAGGGACTGGTACTGGTCATTTTGAGTGAGAAAATTATATTGTTTATCATACTAGGAGTGATACAACCAAGAGGGATGGTGTTGCATTCATCATCAATAAGGGACATTTCAAGGTCTATCTTGAGGTACAGTGCTATCCATGAGAGGGTATATCTAAATGCATTCAAAACAAACCAATCAGTACAACAATTATTCAAATTGATGCACCTACCACTAAAGCTAATGAGGAAGAAATGGAAGAATTCTACCAACTTCTTCAGTCTGAAATTAACGACACGTGCAATCCAGTTGCATAGATAGTTTTTGGTAATTGGGCCATAGGGGGAAAAAGGAGAAAGGAATAGTTAGTAGGAAATATGTTGTTGAGAATAGAAATGAAGCTGCAAATCACATGATAGAATTTTTAAAGACCAACTCTTTCAGTGCAAATACCCTTTTTCAATAATATAAGTGTTATCTGTATATAAACTCCTTCAGATGGGATAAACAGAAATCAAATTGACTAAATCCATGAAAAGAAACTATGGAGAAGGTTAATACCAGTAGAAGACAATTACTTAGACAACTAAATAGAAGAGTCAACTGTACCCATTTGCACCCATTTCAAAGAAAGGTGACCCTACAGAAAGCTCATAGAACAATGACATTAATATCACAGGCAAGTAAATGTTTGCTGAAGATCGTCCAATGAGGCTGCAGCTGTACATTGATAAGGAGCTGCCAGAGGGACAGCCTGGATTCAGAAAAGCACATGGAACAAGCGATACACTGGCCAACACACATTTGGGTGCTTCAAAAGTTAGACTTCTTGCTGGCTGTATTTGACCTACTGATCCTGAAAATGGTACCAGCTTCCCCCTTTCAGCTCTGGTTTGGGGGACATAGAACATGTGCCATCTCATAGTACCAAAGGTTCATTGACTGCATTTGGTACTGCAACCACCATCTATACCCTTGGAGGACAATTTTTCTTGCCCAAAGGTCATGTTTCACTCTACTAATCCAAAGGCTATACTATCCCAAGGATATTTTGTGTGGTCACTTTGTGGACCAACGAGAAAATTAACCATTTTCATGTCTACACACACCATGCATTGGTGTTCTTGGTATTTTATCATTTTCCAAAACTAAAGAGATGGTTTTGTACTCTTCTTTGATCCTGGTGCAGTGACCAATTGCAATAGAACTGTGAAAGTTACATAATATGGTGTCAATTTGAGAGGATTATGAGTGAAGGGTAGAGTCTAGCCTGTCAATCAAGATATAACCAATAAGGCCTCAGGAGAATTCAAAGAACTCTGGTATTTTTCCTCCATGAACATGGGAGACATTCTCTCTATTTAATCCCTGGGACACTCTCTACTGACAAAGCTGACTCCCTGTGAGACATCCCTGAATAGAAGTCACATGGACCCACCAAAGGTAGGCCAGCACTGAGATGCTTACACTGTCACTGGATCCAAAGACTTCTTGCCCACTGACTTGGGATTGTCTCCCATTCTGTGCCATTGCATGTGTCTGGTGAGTCTGAAGAGGACTTTTTAAACCAGTATCAGACATATGGGCTAATATTGGACTATGGTCTTGGACTGCACTGGGTTGGGATGCTTTCTGAATGTACAATTACCTTTTATATAAAACCCTCTTTTATACACATGTTAGGGTTAACTAACACAGAAACCATGTTTGTTGCCATTATTTTAAAGAATACACTTCAAACTACGTTTTGTACTGTCTATGAAGAGCTATAAGAAAAAGTTTATTATATACAGAAATGTAGGTTATTTAAACACCTAGATTTTTCATTCAAATAAGAAAACTTGTTATGATATCCTCTTTCTGTAGAGAAGACATTTTAAAGAGAGGACTACAATTTTATAAATTCAACTATATCTAAGAAACTAGAGTTGATGATGTCTATCTATTGCAATTTTCTGAATCAGCACTTCGGAAAACCCCAGGAACTGATCAAAACCCAAGACACCCAGAAAAAAAATTGGACTATAATGTCATTGCTGATGTCAAATGGATCTTGGCTGAAAATAAATATGAGAAAGATATTTACGTGTGTGTTATTGACTATGCAAAGGTATTTGATCATGGGGATCATAGCAAACTAAGGATAACTTGAGAAAACTAAGAATTCCAGAACACTTCACTGTGCTCTTGCAGAGCTTGCACATAAAACAAGAGGCTGTCATGAGAACAGAACAAGGGGATACTGCATGATTTAAAACAAGGAAGGGTATGTGTCAGGGTCGTATCTTTGCATCATATTTCTTCAGTTTATATACTGTGGCAGTCATCTGCTTATGTTAATTTTATAATTGAAATGTAGGGGTGGAGTCTGGCCTGTTAATCAGGAGAAAGCCATTGAGTAGTTGATGAGGCCTCTGTGTGGGCATGGCTTTCACCTGAGACTCCTGGGAAATCTCGCGGTATTTTCCTCGTGAAGATGAGAAGCTATGTACCCCAGTTGTTGGGAGTTAGTTTCAGTAATGATTAACCACAGGCAACACAAGATGCAGCCTCCAAGAAGCTGGAGGAGCCAGCAGAGAGACCACACAACTTTGCCCTGATGAAGACAGACCTCTGAAGCTGGAGTGGCATGCTGTTGATGGACCTGAGCCCTGGAAGCGAGGAGCCTTGGGGAGACCCCTGCCAGCGCCAGAATTCTGCACCCACTGACCTGTGACTTCCTGAGTCGGAAGCAGACTTTATAGACTGACTGCAGGCATATGGGTTAATATTGAACTTATGATTTTGCACTGGACTGGATTGGGATGCTTTCTTAGTGTCACACTTCTTTTGTATATAAACCCTTTCCTTATACCTACATGCGTGTCTCTGAAATTTGTCCCTCTAGTCTACCCGGACTAACTCATATGCTGAGCAAATCATCAGAGAAGCTGGATTCTCTGAAGGAGAATCCAGCATCAGGATTAAAGGAAGACTCATTAATAACCTTCAATGTGTAGATGACACAAACTGGCTTGTTCTAAGTGAGGAGAACCTGATCTTGCTGAGAAAGATCAAGGATTGCAGCCATCAGTATTGACTACAACTCAGCATAAAGAGTGCTCATCATTGGACCAATAAGTAACATCATGATAAATGGAGAAGAGAGTGAAGTTGCAAAGGATGTCCTCTTGCGTGGAGGCACAAACGCTGCTCACGGAAGCAGCAGTCAGGAGAACGAAGGACACGTTGCATTAGATGAATGTGCTTCACAAGACCTCCTCAGAAAAGCAAGGTGTCACTTTGAGGACTAAGGTGCGCCTGACCCACGTCATGGTATTTTCAGTCACCTCACAGGCACGTGAAAGTGACACAGTGAATAGGGAAGACTGAAGAAGCATCAGTGCATTTGAAGTAGGGGGGAGGACAACCCATACTGAAAGTACCAGGAACTGAGGAAAGAACAAATGTGCCTGGGAACAAATGGAGTCAGAATCCTCGTTACCGAGACAAGGATGCTCAAATGTATCTCACACGCTTTGGACATGTTGTCGGGGAGACCAGTCTCTGGAGCAGTACAGCATGCTTGGTAAAGTAGAAGAGCATGGGGTGGGGGGTGTGTGTGGGGGGAGACCTTTGACAAGATGAATTGATACAGTGGCTGCCAACAGTAGGCTCAAACATGATACGAATTGTGAGGATGGACCAGGAGCAGTGGGTGTTGCATTCTGGGGTGCCTAGGACCTTTGTGAGTTGATACCAACAGCAGTTGCAGGAGCCATTTCCTGGTTTGATCTCTCTATGTAAATGAGTTTGTATACATATGCATATGTATATCTAGCCTCACAGTTCACTCATTTTTTTTTTCCTTCTAGAGAAGCCAGGTGAAGACAGGAGGCAGCCCTCAAATGTTGGCCACGGGCCTCTGACAGTGATGCTCAAAAGATGTTCTGCATGGGAACAGTTTGCCTCCTGATACCAGCTCTGGAATTAGGACAGGGGATTTCTATAGTTTCCTTCAACCTTTAAGCCCAATAGTTTATACCTATATGGCACCTCACCCTCACCTGAAAGCCAGAGGTCGGGATGTTGTGTCAATAATCTTTAAACAAAAGCCATATGTCCCAAACCGTATTTCGTGCAGGTGGGGCTTGTATTCCCTGAAGCTACAGGCAGAAGGTGCATCTCCACCTTTAAGCATCTTTCAGACTCACCTGAAGGTCTTGTTAAAAACACAGCTGGCTGGGCCCTATCCTCAGAATTTGATTCAGGTTGGGGTACGGGGAGGTGACAGAAGTGATTCTAGGGCTTTGTGGGTTTGAGAGAAAGCATCTAAGAACCAGAGTGTTCAAACCTGCTCATTTCCACCCCACTTATAAAAGGACTTTCAGCAGTTCATGGAAAAATGGAATTCCAATGTAAGGGCATTTTTCTAGGAAGGCCTCGCTTATATTGAGTGAGGATCGACCTTGTAACAAGATCCTCAAGTATGTAAATGACTTTGTGTATACATAATGATTGCCTGGGTGGAGATGCAAATTCTCAGGAGTGGGTGGACCCAAACGAGCCAGGTGGAAACCCTACGGAAGACTTTGATTATTATTTTGTGATCATTTTACTGGGGGCTCATACAACCTCCTATCACAGCCCATACAAACATCCATTGTATGCGAATCCCAAACATTTGCTTTCTACTTAAGCCCTTGGAATCAGCTTCTCATATTTTCCCTCCCTCTCCACCCCCTCTCCCTCAGGAACCTTTGAAAATGTATAAATTATTATTATTTTGTCATATCATGCCTCCTTTCACCCACTTCCCTGTTGTCTATATGCCAGGGAAAAGGTTTGTAATTGGTTCCCCCTTTCTATTGCACCTCCTCTCCACCCTCCCAGTATCATCATTCTCATCACTGGCCCTAAAGGGATCATCTGCCCTAAATTCCTTCCCTATGTTTCCGGTTCCTGTCTGTACCAGTGTACATCCTCTGGTCTAGCCAGATTTGTAATGTAGAACTCGAATTCGGATCATGATGGGAGTGGGAGTGGAGGGAAAGAAGCATTAAAGAACTAGAAGAAAGTTGTATGATTCATCATTGCTACTCTGCACCCTGACTTGTCTCCTTCCTGTGACCCTTCTGTAAGGGATGTCCCATTACCTACAGAAGGGTTTTAGGTCCCCAATCTTTATTCTCTCTCATTTACAATGATATATTTTTCAGTTCATTGATGTCTGACACATGATCCCTTCGACACCTCATGGTCACACAGGCTGGTGTGCTTCTTCCATGTGGGCTTTGTTGCTTATGAGCTACATGGCTGCTTGTTTACCTTCAAGTATTTAAGGTCCCAGACTTTTTATCTTTTGATAGCCGGGCACCATCAGCTTTCCTCACCACATTTGCTAATGCACACATTTGGAAGATTTTGACTTTTTTTTGGCATCACTGCCCTCTGGTGGGAGTGGGAGACCCAGCCTTGCTCCTACAGAGCTACTGCTGGATTTGAACAGCCAAGTCAGTGGCCCACAGTCCCGCATTCAACCACTATGCCACCAGGGCTCAACTGGAAGACTTTGACTTTTAACCAGATCCCAAGTGGTAGTGATGCTGCCAGTCTGGGGGTCATATTCTGAGCATCGCTGCTTTAGAGGACTAATTAGCAAGGCATGAAGCACATGATCATCTTGGGAGTTAAAAAAAAAAAAAACACTGAACCAAGACCTGAGTTGAAAAGCATCCTAGGTGGCTGTAATATACAACAAGTACTAAGGACTTCAGGTTTCATTGAGAGTATGGACCCACTTGAGAGAATCCTGTGAGACAATTGATTTCTTCCTTTCTCAAACAATAATGGATATTTACTTAACTCATACAGACAAGTAGCTACCAAAACAGACTTCATTATCTGCACAAATCTGTGTTACAGTCCCTGTTTAATCCAGTCTAGATGAAAACTGTGGTATGTGTCTATCTGAAAAGACCCATTTAGGTGGGTTTGCAGTTTGAAAGGACATTTGGAAATGAGGCATATTTCTTTTCACTAATGGAAATGACACGGCTCGTTAAGCCCTGCCAGTAAGTTTCCACTTGAAAAGCTTGATAATTTCCTGGTCAGACTTGAGGGTGGGAAGGGGGTGGTTTGTGTACTTGAAAAACATGGTAGGAGCTTATAATTTGGAGCCCACAGACCTTGCTGTTAAGGTGTTGATGCTGAGCTGTGCTCTTTGCTCTCAGGAAAGCTTCCTTTATTTCTATTTCTCAACTGGTATAAACTCAGCTAACTACAGTACTGCTATACTGTGGGTTCGTGACAGCTCCTTCATTCTGCTCCATGATTTTGGAAGTTCATAGCTGTGGGCAAGGTAAATGAGCCCCTGGCCCTATTCCTATAGCCAGAGCACATTCAACAAACTGCAAGGGCTATCCCCTGGACTCAACTCATGCCTTCTCTTTCTACATCCATATGGCAGTGTAACCTGGAAACCCTGCATGCAGTGCACTGTTGACCGGTATGGGTTTTAAAGACTGACTCAAACCCCCTGCCGTTCAGTGGACTTTGACTCCTAGAAACCCTTGCTAGAATTTCCAAGAATGTACATCTTATTGAAGGTGGCTCTTCTAGCCCAAGTCTCTGTCACTCCCACCAAATGACCTCTTCTTGTATGGGTCTAAGTAAGAAGGTGGGGGAAGGCACTGATAGAATTCAACTCTGAGAAACCTCTCACAGGTTGTGTTGTGAGCGCCCTCCTGCTGCATGAAAAATGGGCCTTGTGAGACACAGAAGATCAGCAAGAGCCAGGAGTGGAGCATGTTCTGAGGACCCTGAGGTCCCTGTGCAGTGACCCTCCTTGATCCAGAAGATAGCTGTGATTCCAGAGAAGCAGTGGCAGAACCAGGAGTCAGAAGATATGGATATCACAGCCCACTGAGCACGTAAAGCTGAGTGCTCTGGACCAAGAGGCTGACTTGTGGAACAGAATCTTTATAGGGGAGTTGGAGCAAGTGAGGTTGCTGACCCATGAACGTGGAGCTGAGTGGCTTGAGGTGAGATTTACTGCAGCGGGGTATCTCCGGGCACTTAATTGGAGGATCTGGGTTCTCTGAACCCTGGGCCTTTGTAACAAGTTCTGACTAAACCACTGGATCCTGAGCACTTCTCACTTATACTGCAGTCTGTTCGCTTCTTTAGTAAACCTGAAATCCTGGGCATTGCCTGGTTTTCTATGTCACCGCAGCCATAGGGAATAGAACCTAAGAGGAAAAGGAGCATGTGCTATTTGAGACAGAATACAATGTATTTACATGATGGATACAATAGCATCCATTCAAGATTTCACACAGAAGGGAAACATTCAATCTAAAAAAATCCCCCAAAGAGAGTAGATTTGCTTTCTACATGTAGATTGGCACAGTGATTCTTATGTACATTAAGTTTAAAATGCTCTCAACCCAATGAAAACAAAAAAAAACCCTAAACTAAGTGAAGAAAACAACAACAAAAGTTTACATACAAGTACCTAGATCTTCAAACTACTCGAGTTGTACCAACTGTAAAGTTACCTGGTAATGAAAAGGAGATCATTGTTTCTGCCCACTTCTCAATATTAGATTGAAGATTTATCTATTCTTCATTCACAGTGAGACTGTAATATATGAATTTTTAAAATTGTATAGATTTGTGGAGATCAAATGACAAAACACACAAATAAATATCTGGAATTCTTCCTGTACTTTTCCTTGGATATTTCACCCCTTATCCAGGCTTAAGGAGAACAGGAGACACAAGAGGTTAAAAGAAATGGTTTATTGAAGTTCAACCTGCTCATCTTCATCTGCAGAAAGAAGATGCCTTTTCATTGCCCTAACTTAGAATAATCAACCATTTGATATTAGAAGGGCAGTACTTACTCAAAGACAACGTTCAGAAAGTTTAGGTAAGAAAGTGACGATGCCGTCTGCTCTCACAAAGATTGACATGGCACTCTTGCAATGCTGATGAAGCACTTTTATGCTTCCAACCAGGGTCACACATTGATTTGGCAGTGGTGTGCTCAGTGTTTGATCATCCAGTCTTAAGTGTCTCCTCTTTGAGAATATCTCTAGGTTTACATTTCTGGTTCCCAGCCACATCTGGCCACATCTGTTAGGAAGGTGAAGAGGAGGTTCCTCTGCCTTCTTGCTTTTCTATACATATCCTTTCTATACCCATTCAATGTAACATCGCTGTGTTAGACTGGGTTGGCTACAGAAACAAATTCAGAGACACTCATATATGTAGAAGAACAAGCTTTTATCAGAGTCATTGTATATTAAGAAAACATTCCAGTCCAGATCAAGTTCATAGGTCCAAGATTAGCCCATCAGTCTGTTACACAGGCTCATGAACATGCATGTGTGTATATGTGAGTATGTATATGATTGTGTTTATGTATATGTATATATGTAAGTGTATGTGTATGCAGATGCATATGTATATATATATTTATATTTATATATGAGCAAAAACTGTGACTGTCTTAGGTTGTCATTAACTTAAGAATGTCTTACCCGTCATCAAACCTACACCTCCAAGCGAATATGTTCTGTCTTAGAGTGACAGACATAATTAATGAACTGACCCATTTTGTACCCATAAATCCTCCTTCAGACTCACAAAGCACATGCAATAATGCAAAATGTCAGAAGGTCACAGGCCAGTGGATGCAAAGTCTTGTGGATCCAGTGGTGGGGAAGCACCTCCAGGGTTCTTGTGGGCCCCAGTGTGGTTCCATGTGGGTTATCAACAGAAAGAGGAAGTCAAAGACCAAGTCAGTCCTCAGAAACTTCATGAGAAGGCCACGCCCACAAGAAGGCATCACCACTGTGACCTGATTGACAAGCTAGACTCTAGCCCTACACTTATCTATTAATTTGACGTGAAATCAAGTAACTACCACAATCACTCATCCCACTTCCTATGCTTTCTGTTCACACATCACTTTCTTACCTAACCTTTCTGAACTTTGAGTAAATACTGCCCTTCTAATATCAAATAGTTGATTATTCTAAGGTGAGCATACTTTTCTAATGCCATTGTTCCTGCTTATATTTAGGGCAATGAAAAGGGAAAACCGGAAAAGAATTGATGCATGTGAATTGTGGTGATGGTGAAGAATACTGAAAGTGCCACAAAATGCCAGAAGAAAATCAAACAAATCTGTCTCAGAAGCTAGGATGGTGAGACTGTCTCAAATAAGTTGGACAAATCAGGGGAGATAAATTTCTGGGGGAAAAAAAAAAGGTGTCATAGTTGGTAAAGTATAAGGTCAGGAATTTATAGAATGGTATCAGTTATGTGGGCTAAAATCAAATTTATGAACTTGATCTGGACAGGGCTGTTATGTTCTCTCAATATAAAACTGCTATTTTTATATAAAGCTTTCTTTTTTGTGTAGGCATCACTGCCCCCTGGTGGGAGTAAGAGGCCCAGCCTTGCTCCTGGAGAGCTGCTCCTGGATTTGAACTGCCAACCATGTGGGCCACAGTCCTGCACACAACCACTACACCACCAGGGCTCAGCCCCTAAAGCTCTTTCTTATACATATATGAGTCTTCCTGAATTTGTTTCTCTGGTCTACCTGGACTAACACAGAGACCATTGTCTTGGTTGAACGCTGCTTTCTTAAGTTTAAGGTGACCATGCGATGTCTGATCAGCGGACAATTCACCACATCTAGTTGGCACTCGATCTGCTTTTCTATGCTCTCCTCTGAAGTCCACAGTTCCAGGATGTGATGATCCGTTTCTGTTTCAATTGGTCCCTGGTTGGTGTCTTTCTTGTGGAGCATCTGTTCTGCATGGCATGTCTGCTCAGTTTGCCATCTTCTGGGAAGTCTCCTAACACCAAGTAATTTTTAAAGAGGGTTCTTATATGATTTCATGGTCTTTTATTTTTTTTTAATCATTTTATTGGGGAAGGGGGGGTCTTAGAACATTCCATATATCCATTGCATTGAGCATATTTGTACATAGCTTTCCATCATCATTTCCCAAACACTTTCTATTTGAGCCCTTGGGTTAAGTTCCTCTTTTGACCCCTCTTTCACCCACCCTGGTAAATTCTTGATCAATCATACATTGTTATTATTATTTCATATCTTACCCTGTCTCTTGTCTCCCTTGACCCACATTTCTGTTATTCATCCCCTTGGGGGGAGGGCTACATAGCCAACCTTGGGATAAGTTCCTTCTTTCTTCCCCTTCCCTCTCCCAGACCATCCTCTTACCCTCATGATATTGCTCCTCCCACTACTGTTCCTGAGGGGATCATCTGTCTTGAATTCCATGAGTCAAGAACGCTTATCTGTACCAATGTGTTCTCCAGTCTAACTAGATTTCTAAGGTAGAACTGGATCATGGTAGTGGAGTGGGGGGGGGGGGGTTGCGGGGAGAAGAGGAGCACTCGGGAACTAGAGGAATGATCTGTGTTTCGTCAGTGCTATACTTCACCTTGGTTGTGATTCTATGATCATATAGTTCTGTTTTATTGGTGTTTCTTAGCATAAAATTCCTAAGTATTATGTAAACATGAGAATCACCTAGGAGTTTGTTAAAATGCAGATTCAGATTCAGTAGATTTGGGGAGGAAGTGCACACGCTGAATGGAAATGAACTAGTTTGAGGCCTGGAGGGAGGGAGGGGTAATGAAATCCTCTTTGCTCTGGGAAACTGTCATTGCAATCCCATAGAATCAATGTAACTATTTCCCGAACTAATACTAATACTGCATATCCTGGGCTTTCCTTTCTGCATTTGTAAAATCAAATTACTAAGATTTATTAACCAGAAGAGAAGCCCCATTTTTTCTCTCTAAGGGTCAAGACCCTGAGTAAAACCTACATAAAGAAAAAAAAAATGATTAGCGAAATTCTTTAAATAAGAGTCTGTTTTTTGTGACATTGTCACACAACAACTTCAGATTCCTAGTGTGGCCTTTCCTAGAATACTCTTCTCTAGGAATACCTCAAAGAATGTGCAACCGTGTGGCTGCCAAGTGGATTTTGACTCAGTGACCCTATGGAAGAAAAGTGAACTGCCGCATAGGGTCTCTAAGAAGCAGCCTGCCACATCTTCTCCTGTAGGTTGACTGGTGGGCTCAAAGTGCTGACCTTTGTGTTAGCTGCAAGCACTCATCCAGGGTGCTCCCAGGACTCCCATGTCTACTAGTCCAATATATTTAAATGTAGCTCATCTTTGGATTTCCACTTCATCACCATTTCTCCAAAGTCGAACATTAAATAAATGAGTGCTCATAAAATCTTAAGGTAGATAAACATTAAGGTCTTCAATGTACCAGTTACTACAAGATATCAATGATACTGTTATGCAAGGTAAACAATAATATAAAACAAGGTCACTGTAATAAATGGTAAGAGGCAAAATCAATGAGAAGTTGACATCTTAAAGGTTGAATTTTGGGCTGAGCCCCGGTGGCGTAGTGATTGTGCGCGGGACTGAGGCCCACTGGGCTGGCGGTTCAAATCCAGCAGCAGCTCTCCAGGAGCAAGGCTGGGCCACCTACCCCCACCAGAGGGCAGTGATGCCCCCCCCCAAAAAAAATGGGTGAATTTCTTTTCAATAAGTCTATTTAGAAAAGTGCAATAGAAAGTAAAAGAAGGCCCAAGACAAATCAGTGCAGGGCTGATGAGGTGTTTCTCTGGGTCAGGAAATGAGGTTCCTTCAGTACAAGCCATGTTTCTGTGTCATGGTTGCATGTGGTTTCCACCTGGGGACTCAGGATGGCTACCTGAGAGTCAGCCATGAGGTCTGCATTCTAACCAACAAGAAAGAGGGTTACAAAGACAGAGGACAGGGTCTCGTCTCTAAGGACCTTCCTAGAAATTGGCTGGTAGGTCTACTTCCATCTCCTTGGCAGAATGGGATCATAAGACCATATTGAAAGAAAGGGGAGGATTAGTCTCAATACCTACCAATATGCCATCCATTCAAGGTAATTGATATGTGTCAGAATAGAGTTATGTCCCATAGGATTTCCAATGGCCGATGTTTCAATAGAACTTCAGGGCTCTTTCCAAGGTGCTTCAAGTGGGGTCAAAACTCCACCCTTGGGGTTAGCAGCAGAGTGAGTTGGCCATTTGCATGTCAGTTGCATGTAAACAGTTAACCAAGTACAAGCTTGTTGATTCTGACTCACAGTAACCATGTATGTTAAAGGAGAGCTGGGTTCCACAGGGATTTCAGTGACTGATTGTTTGGAAGTAGACTGAAGGTCTTTCTCATCAAGAACCTCTGAGTACACTTATACTCTGTAAGGGGTCTTGAACCCAGTTTGGGTTAGCAACCAAGCACTGCCCAGGGATCCCAGTGAATAATTGAGCAAATTAGGCCTCCACCTCCGCACCAGAAGCCCAGGGAAACTTCTGGGTGCCTAGCAACAGAATAAAATCCTGGTCTGTCCCTGGAGCCGCATAGTTGAGACTCTGAACAGGACTGAAATGAGCTGGAGGGAAAATAATCTCTCCTTCATTGAGATGCTTACAAAAGGGAAAAATACAATAAATCAACATTTTATATTCTTCAAATCCTAATAAACTGTTTCGTTAAATAAGTATGTGTTAGGTTAGATTATCTATAAAAGCAAAACTCATGAGATTTCATATATGTATATATATATATATATATATATATATATAATTTTACATCAAGAAAGTGACGGTATTAGTTCGGGTTGATTACAGAAACAAATCCAGAGATACTCATATGTGTATAAGAGAGAGTTGTATATCAAAGAGTAATTGTATACTGAGAAAACATCCCAGCCTATGAATCCAATATTAACCCATATATCGAGTACTAGTCCATAAATTCCTCTTTGGACTCATGCAGCACCTGCAATGATGCTGAATGCAAGAAGATCACAGGCTAGAGGGTCAAGTGGATTCAGTGGATTCATTGGCAGTGGAAGCATCTCCACACTGGCACAGGCTCCATCTGTCTCCTCCAGCTCTCTGAGTGTCTCACCAGCAGGAAAAGAAAGGCAGAGAGACTGGGTCTGGCCTCCAATGAGCTATTTATCTCTGTTGTGCCTCTAAATGAGGTCATCAAGCTGTGACCTGATTGACAGGCTAGACCCCACCCCTTCGCTCAAGGTGACAGGAGATCATGTAACTGCCACAGTGACTTACACAATTGCAGAATCGGTTAAGCCCAGTTGAGTTGAAGTCCCTGGGTCAGATATTAAGGTGTAGTGCCTGAGCCAGCAAACTGGAAAGCAGGAAAATGAACCAGGAAGCAAGAAGACAACAGGCTGGTGGAGTCAGAGATGAACGAATCAGTAAGTCAGGCTGGTGACTGCAATGTTGGATGAATTCAAAGTTGACAAGCAATGTGGCACAACACCAGTTGATGAAACAAATGCAGGGTCCGGACTAGCTGGGAGTGAGTAGCTTCCTCTGCACAAGGCAAGCTAGCATCAGATCACACCCAGATGAAACTTCCTTTCAATTTTATCAAGACCGTGACCAGATGAAGGAGGTAGTCCTCCACCCGATTCGTCCCCCAACTGGTTAGCTGATCACAAATGATCTCATCAGGGATTTGAGGACATTAGACACCATCAGGGGGGAATCCTAGCCCAGTCAAGTTGACATAAAACCTAACTATCACCAAATAAAAGAGTGTTATGTGCTATGAACATGCAATCGCTTCTGAGATAGATAATGAATACAAAATAAGTAACATTGCTTTCTACATGTCTAGTCTAAACAAGGAGACATAAATAGAAATTTAAAAGCGAACAGTTATATATTGTTCTATAGTTTTTCCTTCAAGTCCATCCTCCTTCCAACATGGGATAATTTAAATAAACTCTAAACATAATGCTGCCCTTCACTCGGATTCCCATGTCTCAGGTAAGAAAGCAGAACATTATTCGTGGGAAGGGATGAAGCTCCCAGCCATATAATCCTCCAATGCATGACTAGGACATGGCAGTTTCTGGATCACATGTGTGGGTGGTATGTGTGGTGTTTGACTCTGTGTGTCTTGATGCTGGGCACCCTGGGTACGACAAAAAGCTGAGGGTGCCCTGGGCAATTGGGGAATCACAATGTAATGTTACAGGCAGAAGGAAATGCTTTTGTGTGACTCGACACCAGTGTTCCCTACAATAGGAGAGCTGTCTCCTCTGTAAGACCATGGAGACCTGGTAAGGCTTCTGTTTTTTCCACTCATCACTTGTCCATATTCTGGCACCTGATGTGACCGCTGAACTTGATCCCTTCCCTTTCATGCAGTCATGGTTATCAGTTCATGCAGGTCTTTCATGCTCACTGGACTTCCCTTAAGGTACTGAGACACATAGTTATCTCCTGTTCCATCTACATGTCCTTAAATACTTCCCACCTAAACTCACAAAGAAGGATACACACCCCTGAACCTCCTTAAATCAATCAAACCTCTCAATCTCCACAACCCTGACATCAGAGCTAAATGGTACCAGCTACCCCTGCCAACTTGAAAGGAATCACATTAGGAGAGGGCAGAAAAAAAGCATGGGGGAGAAACTTACAATCATAGAAGAGACAAGATGTCTGATTGGATAGAGACTAGAGGAACCACAGAGACAATGGTGATAATCAAAGGTCTGCATTTATCCCAGTAGTTCAATTTTTAGCCAAATGATAGGCCTATACAAGGAACACTAAAACGAGTAAGATGTGCACACTTTAGAAAAACCAATTACTCAAGAACAGCATTTCCCTACTCAAGGGCAGCATTTCCCTATGGACAAAGTTCCAAAGGATCAGGAAAGAAGAAGGAATAGGACAGGAAACATAGGGAGGAAATGGGTTAAGTAATGGCACATGGGACCAATTGCAATGAATGAAATGGGCGAAATATATAACAATGGGCAAATAGATCTGTGTACATACATTTATTTGTTAAGTATTAAGGCAGCAGATAGATGGACATTGAGACTCCATTTCAAGAACTCCCTCAGTGCAAGAACACTTTGTTCTAATTACCCGGCACTCTGTGATGCTAACTTCCCTGGCACAACCGCTGAAATAAAAAATGAATACATAAGCAAATGTGGTGAAGAAAGCCAATATTGCTTGGCTACCAAAAGATATATTGTCTGAGGTCTTAAAGCCTTGAAGATAAACATGTGGCCACCTGGCTGAGAAGCAACAAAGCCCACATTGAAGAAGAACACCAGTCTATGTGATCATGAGGTGTTCATGAGACCGGGTACCAGGCATCAAAGAATCAAAATGAAAAATCATATCAATGTGAATGACGTGGAGGACAGAGTGGGGACCCAAGCCCATCTGTAGTCAATTAGACATCCCCTTTCAGAAGGGTCACAGGGAAGAGACGAACCAGTCAAGGTGTAGAATAACATCACATCGATGAAACATACAACTTTCCTCTAGTTCTTTAGTATCCCTCCCCCCGCCCCCCACTATCATGACCCCAATTCCATTTTACAAATCTGGCTAGACCACAGCACCTACACGGATTCAGATAAGAACTGGAAAAACAGGGAATCCAGGACAGACAAACCCTCCAGGACCAGTGATAAGAGCAGCCATACCAGGATGGTAAGGGGAAGTTGGGGGAGAGCAAGAGCAACACACTACAGAAAAGTGGGTAAAGGAAAACAGTGGCAGGTGTAACACATAAGAAATAATAATTTATAAATTATGAAGCATTCATGAAGATAGAAGGATGGGGGAGGAAGGGGAGAAATGAGGAGATGATACCAAGTAGAAAGAAAATGTTTCGAAAATGATGATAGCAATGTAAGTACAAAGGTCCTTGACACAATGGATAGATGGATTGTGTAAGAGCTGTAAGAGTCCCTCATGAAATGATCTTTAAAAGATGCATATGAATTGTTGGATCTAAAACTGGTTTAATTGCTCTTTAAACCTTTGCCCCATTCACGATGAAGAATTTAAAATAATATAATAGATTTTTTTTAAAGCATGAAAGTTCAACTCGCTAATAGTAAAATATATACGAGAGAAGAAGAAATGGTGATGTGCATGCTAGGGATAACATGAAGAACTTGCAGGCAAGCACATGTCTCATGCTGGGGTCTTCTTTATGTCACACCATGAGCACATAAAGATGGATCTACTTACTCGTCAAAATGCTATTCATTCACTGAAAAATGGTATCATAAACAGAATAATAGGTTTTTTAACAGGAGGGGGAGAAGCAATTGATAAATTCAATGTACCCTATGTTTTTGCTCATGCTAAATAGAAGAAAGTATCTGTATATTTAAACAGCACTTATTGGCATTAGCATATTCAGGGGGAAATGCTAAAGCAACATAAGGGTGGCAAATTAAGCAAACACTAGGATTTTCACTATTGTAAGCTGCTAGTTTCCACATGTTGATCCCCCTCCCACCCGTGTGAGTGTGCAAGTACACACACACACACACACACACACGTTTTCCTGTATGAATCCTCTCATTTCAGATTTGAGGAAGAGAACAGATCTTGCTGAGAATCACCCAACCCATACGGGGAGGCAAGAATTCCGCACCATTTCACAAGAGATTTAGTTAAAAAAACATAATGGAGATTCAGGTTCTGGAGTCAAGCTAGTGGGATCAAGGCTTTGGGCGAGTCACCGATCTTCTTAGTTCCTTGATATCCGCTTCCTTAACGTGGAAATAACAATCACTGGTGTTACTGTGTGGGTTCCATAAAACAATATGGCGACCACTGTGAGCACTTAATAAACATAACTAGGAGCATGCTAAGATTGCCTTTCCTTTTCTTGCTAAAAACCTGCTGATAATTATTTGTGACAACCCTGTGGCCCCTCCAGTTTGTTCTACAAACATCTGCCTCTCTCTCTGGGTGGCCCAGTCCTGGAAGTTTCAGTCTCTCTCTGATCTGAGGGCGCTGTGATTTCACTCTGGGGTAGAAAACTAACTTCCTATGTGGGCATCACAATGAAAGCCCATCTCTTCAAATGGGCAGAAATCCCGAAACGACAATACCATCATCTTTTCTTTCTCATTCTGTGGCAAATCAAGGGTGTCAGAGCGGGGACGGGCAGCCCATGTCATGTCAGGCATGAGAAGCAAGAGGCTGAAAGGAATATGGACTCGTCTTCCACAGGCAACACCAGTGTCCCTGACAAAGCAAGAGCTGGGATGCTACCTGGAGGACTAAGATGCGCCTGCCCCAAGTCATGATATTCTCCATTGCACCCTATGCATATGGAGAGCTGTACATTGAACGAGGAAGATCATAGACGAAGCAATGCATTTGAATTGTGGTGACGGAAAAGAATATTGAAAGTACGACCGACGGCTGAAAAAAGACAAACTGATCTATTCTGGAAGAATCATGGCCAGAGGCAAGGATGGCAAGACTTCGCCTTATGTATGTTGGACGTATCTCGTATTGTCAAGAGAGACCAGTCCCTGGAGAAGGACTTCGTGTTTGTTGAAGTGGAGAAGCGGTGGAAGAGGCAAGCCCTCAACAAGACGGATTGACACAGCGTCTGTATCAATGAGCTTAGGCTCAGGAGCAATGGTGAGGATGACCCTGGACCATGCAGTGTTTTGTTCTCTTGGGCCTAGGGTCCCTATTGACTGCACCTACCTACCACAGCGAGAGTCCTGCCAGGAGTCCAAGAGAGAGGAGGCGAGTGTGTCACCCATGGCGGCGGGAGTGTGTCACCATAGCACTCTGCAACGATGATGGGTGGCTGTCATGGCTTTGTGTTTTTAAAAATAGCTGTAACTGATGCGCACTTCACAGACCATTACATTTAATCCTTCAATAAAATTAAGAAGACATGTGCAGCCACCGCCACCATCAATCTCAGAACATTGTCTTCTTGTATTCATGACTGGTGGCTCCTCATCCCCCCCCTCCACTCCTGCCATTCCCCTCAGTCCTTATTCATCTAGTTTCTCACTGTAGCTTTACCTGGACTGGAGCCCTGGTGGCGGAGTGGCTATAGGTGGGGCTGCACACTGCAAAGTTGGAAGTTCGAAAATTTCAGCCACTCTTGGGAGAAAACCCAGGTTTTCAACTTGTGTAAAGAGACACAGTCTCTGAAATTCACAAGGATTTTCTATCCTGCCTAGTACAGTCACAATCAGGTGGCATCGGCACAGTGGCAGGATTTTTATTTTTTTTTTTTTAGTTTGGATGTCATATACAGAAAATCATACAAAACACAAACAGGGGGTAAGAAATAAAAATGAAACAAAAACAACCCAAGAACCCTGATTGGACAAAACATAGGACAACTTCCATCAAAAAGAAAGCAGAGGGGCTGAGCCCTGGTGGCGTAGTTGTTGTGCACGGGATGGCGGCCCACTGAGATGGAGGTTCAATTCCAGCAGCAGCTCCACAGGAGCAAAGGCTGGGCCTCCAATTCCCACCACCAGAAGGCAGTGATGCTGCCCCCAAACAAAACAAAACAAAAAAAGCAGAAAATATTAAAGAGGGAAACAAGTCTACAGTGGGCCAAAAGGGAGATAAAATGCTATTACATTTCAACCTAGTTCTTTCTTCTATAATCGACTTTGCAATGCTCTCCATGTGATACCAATACCATTCACCTACTTTGATAATGTTCAGAGGGGATTGATTCACTGGAAGTCTAATACATGTGGGGACCCTATGAATGAATTTTGGACTTCCCCTGGAATCCATAGTCTTGTTCTAATTGGATGTTCACAATTTAAACTCTGAAGCCATTCCCTCATTCAGATTTGGATTTTATTATTGGCAATCTTTGGATCACAATGGCTGCTGTGCCTCTTGTATGTATATTTAGTTGATGTCTGTCTTAAGATAGTCACTTGTTTGAACACAAGCCTTTAAGCACAAGATGCTATTCTTGCTGATAGCTGAGCACTCCCCGGCTTCCCCACCTCCTTTTGCTATAGTGCTTATATCTTCAGTGATCTCTTCATGAAGGCAAGTATCAAATGGGCCTTGTCATAAGATCTAATTGCTCTTACATTGGAGCTAGAATTAAGTGCGGACCCAAAATCCATTCACATATTCATGTTTATATATGTTTCTGGTTCACTTTAGAGACATCATGATCATTTTATGATAGAGAACATTACAAATCATCTTCCTGGGCATAGGGTAATTCTATTAATAGTCTCATCAATTTAGCCAATGCCTTTATAGTGGTTACTCTGCTTCTTTGTCTCCCAGAAGCCTCCTGAATTGTGCTGGCTGATTTTTCCCTTTCCTTTTTCAGAAGGTCGGTTTATTTTGGCTTTAACTCGGGGCTTTAGAGAAGAAAGAAAAGATATCATATTTCTTCTTGTCAAGACTTATATTTTCAGGGCACAGCTGCCTGAACCCAGAAATAAAATAAGGAGATAGGAGAGTATTGGTAACTCCCACCCAGACCCTTCCTGCTGAAGAACAAAGCTTCTAGAAAGTTGAGTCTACCAGACTTACAGGGTAGATTCTGCATACTGACATCTTTTTAGCTGATGGGTTGAACAGGAGCTCTTTTCTGGATTCTAGAGAAGCTAACTTTTGCTCTACTTCCAAATTCTCATGACTCTCTGTGGTCTGGGGGCAGTCTAACCTTTCACATGGACTGGTCAAACTGGAAAGTCCCTGACAGAAATGGGTGTGTGTGGGGAGAGAGTGAGAGAGAATGCAATTTTTCAAAATTTTTCAGTGACACTGAAAAATCATAACAAATATTGCTGATACAGCCCATACTGTGGGAGACCTTCTCATTGGACTAGGGACCTTGTCACTTCATGTTCATGATGTTTGTGTGTATGTGACCAATACACATGTCCATGTGCTTCATAGCAGGTGCTGGGAGAATGAATGACTTGTGTACCAAGGCATTTGAAATAATTACCACAGGACATCAAATGATTGACATTAAGTATGGGCCAAATATCTAGTAATAATAAATGTTTGAATACAGTAATTATTGAGCTCTTCTAATAAGCTAGATACTATCCTTAGAAGTTACAATCTTCACTGCAATCTGATCAGTTTGGGGCCACTATTATTCCCATTTTATGCATGGGGAAAGAATGGCTTAAAGAATTAAATAGATTTTCCAATGACCCTCCCCCACCAAGCTTCAAAGTGTTTTTGAAATCATTTTATTGGGGCCTCCCACATCAGCTGTATGAAGCGCATATGTACATATGTTTCCATGATCATTTCCAACTTGAATCCTTCATATAAGCCCCTCTTCTCCTCCCCCCCCCATACCTCTGCTCCTCTCCCCAAGTGGTTAAATTGGAATTTAAATGGTAGTCTGTCTGCAGAGCCAGGGTTGCTCTCATGAAAATGACACTATTTTCCTGAGTGTGACCTCAGTGTTGAGGAAATGTGAGCTCCCCCCATTCTGCATTGACTTCCGCGTTAGGCTGGATTGACTTGTATGTCTAGCAGCAATAGAAGCATCCTGAAGCTGGCAGGGGTCTCCCCATGGGTCCTCGCTTCCAGGGCTCAGGGTCCATTGGCAGTAGAAGATCTCAGTGCTGGCAGTGGGGTCTCATTGGCAGTGGGGTCTCTCTGTAGTTTTTGCAGCTTCAGAGGTCTGATTCCATCAGGGTAAGCCCATGTGACTTCTCCAGTTCTTAGGAATCAGGGTCTTTGCTGCCATCTTGTCGTGTCAGTTGAGTGTCTCCAAGGAACCAAGACTATAGTCTCTCCCCTCCATGGGGGAAAT
>PVJH01028217.1:0-27608 GCA_004026705.1 Nesogale talazaci
AGAAATGCTAGCGGGGGAGAAATGCTGGGCTGGGGGACAGCTCCGCCCCCTGGAATCCTGGGAGAGCCACCTGTGTCCCGTCTGAAGGTGTCTTACGAGGATCCCCTAGGCGGCATTTTCCGTTCAGCAGAGATTCCTCTTCCGGTACTTGTCAGAGCGCTTTTAATTTCAAACGACCACACCCGCCTCTGAAAAGGTCTGATCTGAAAAGGTCACTCAGTGGGGGGGGGGGGGGGGGAGGCCTGCCAGCAGGGCCCCAGGGTCATTACATGCTGAAGAAGCAGCCAGGTCCTCTTCAACTGACGTGTGTTCTAGCAACAAGGAAGCCCACTGGCAACCATCTCTTCCTTCTTCTGAGGGATGGTCCATTTGTTGTAAGCCATATGTGCTGCCTACAATGGTGCAGTGTGCCATTTACTGACACTGGCCATCGCAGGGGAAGCAATGTGCGGACGCTCAGCTTTGCGATGATGTACTGACACTTTCATGGCCTGCTGCACCGTGAAGTCCGTGTTCGGTGCTGGGAGTCCCAACAGGAAGCAGTCGGGGATATTCAACTCTGACAACTGAGCTATGCACGCACTTGACAGCCGTTAAGACACCAACCTCACTGTGGCAACCCTGATGCCGACCTCGCTGGAGCTGACTCAGCATTCCCACCATCGTGGGATTCCTCCCTGGAAGTCACGTGGTTCAAGCTTCTCGTACCTTCCACCCAACCAGCCAACACATGAAGCCCACTGCCATCTGGAAAGTGCCAACTCCCGGCAGCCCTGTGAAAGGTTCTTGAGGCCGTAAATCTGGATGGGAGCGCACAGCCTCACCTTTCTCCCACAGAGTGGCTGGTGGATTGGAACCACTGGCCTCGCGGTTAGAGACCCAATGCTTGGCCAACATCTCCACCAGAGCTCTTCATCTGCACCCCCAAGCATGAGTCTTGATCTAAGAGAGGAAAGGCCTATGGGCTTAAAAAAAAAAAATCAAGAAGTTGAAGATCACTAAGGTCTGATATTGTGGAAAGTCAATGACATGTGTGTGTGTGTGTGTGTGTGTACTTATGCCTACTCTTCACTAATGGATTCACTATTGTATTACTGCACACTTCAGATGGTAGTTAAAAATAAAATCTACTGTCTTGCACATACATGAGGTACATCTGGCAGTAACGAATGCCTAGGTGCAAGGCAAGAGGAACATGGGTGGTTGTGTGTCAACATACCTAGCCAGAATTGTCCGTGGTTTGGCACCTCATCCTGTAATTTGGCAGCTAGGTGATGACATAATGTGGTCGTTAGATGTGACTTGATATGGTCACCCCCCATTTTCACATACTCCCGACCTTGGCCTACCAACCTGGTATTTGGAACCTCATCGTGTTGGCAAATGAGGAAGGAGCGTATTATGTACCTTTGAGTTTCAAAACAATGTTTATGTGGCATGGAGCATATATCTGTAAGTTTATATGCAATGTAGCTACATAGTATACCATCGATCTACATTGTTGTCACTCACCTAAGAAAAGTGAAGATAGACCTTTTGAAGAAATAAGGGAAGGTAGAATTTTAATAGCTGAAGTGTGTGACTTACATCAGAAGGGACTCACATCAGAAGGGTCGTAAGAAGAGAACCCTACAGGTGGGGACTACCTGTACCAGGGTGGAATGGAGACAGGGTGGGGGGAGGGGTGCAGAATTCTTCTCACGCCCATCTTTCTCTTTTCCTCTCGCTCTGTCTCTCTCCAACTTTCGCCTCCCACCTACTCAACCACCCGCCTGCCCCTCCCTTTGCTTTTGCTCAGTCTGCCCAGCGTTCTCCTGTGACAGGCAGGCCTGCTCAACATGGCTGGGAGGCCAGCCTGGCCAAGAGAAGGGCCAGTTTGATTCTTCACCCTCCGAATAGTGACCATTGGGCAGTACCCTGACACAGCAAATACGAGTCAGCCCTGGAGTCAGCATACCCCAGGGCCCCTTGGATCACACCCACCCCCCACTGGCAGGGAGGAGGCCCAGCACTGAGACTGGCAAGGGGTTCCCAACAGAAAGACTGACTGTCACATCAAAAGGAGAGAGAAAGGACCAGGCGAGAAGGGGGGCACAACAACAGCGGCCACCTCCCCTCTGGGCAGCAACAAAACCCTTGTGGTTCCCGGCCACTTCCATTTCCCAACTCGCTGCCATGGGGTCCGGTCACCTGAAGTCAACCTGCACAACCCCACCTCCAGAAAATGTCCTCGTCTCTCTGTGTCCAAGATGCCCATGCATCTGCTCTTGTGTCGCGGAAATCCCTGAATAAAAGGGAAAGCCCGATGGTCAAGCAGGGCACCCCAAGGAGCATCCAGAAGTCCAAATATAAGGCTCCTCCTTCAGATGTTTCCATTGGTGGCTATTTTGGTATGGGTCAGGGAGAATGTAGGATTGAATCCGCCCTTTCCTGACACCTCACAGGAGCCTGCAAATCACCCAGGTTGCTTCGGTTGGGGCACGAGATGGTTCAGTACTCAACGGTGACTTTTCCTGGTGTTTCCATTTGGCCACGCCATGCTGAAAGAGCCGGTTGAGGCATGAAAGCTCAGGTTGTTCAAACACAAGCACTGTGTGTCTCCCCAGCGCCAGCCTGGGGGGAGGGGGGGGATGGAAGCCTTCCCATGCTTGCCTCAGGAGGCCGTGGTGACCAAGTGCCAGGAGCTGCCAGGCTGTGAAGGGAGGAGGGACTTGGTCTCAGATTTAGATGATGTTAGCGGGGAGACACACTTGGCATGTATAGGAACCAGGGAGATCTCCATAATTGGCTCACTCTCCATTTCTCATCGTTCTTAAAAATAAAATGGACTCCAAGTCACCCACCAGATGGGTAAGTCGTTTGCCGGCCTCCCCCCAGAATGGTGCTCTGACCACGAACCAGGGATCATGGCGGGGTGGGAGTAGGGGGGGCACTGAGAGTCAGCAAGTAGACATCCAAGGTGCTGTCCCACATAACAGTGAGGGTGGACGGAGAGAAGGTGTGCCTTCTGAGTAGAACCATCACTCCCCTGAGTGGGGTCCCAGGTAAGTCCAGAGCCACCGGGCCCCATTTCTTGGACACGATGGTTCGGCTGAGATGTGGAGGATTCTGGTAGTTCTCTGAGGGAAGGTGGTTGGGGGCAGAGGAGAGAGGAACAGCATGGTGAACCTGCAGAAGTGGTGCTTCATTCGCCATCCCAGTGCCAAGGAAGCCTGCACCTGTAGGGACAGCCACAGACCCTGCTTGGACAGGGTCAGGACCAGCAAGCCACTCCTGACCCCCCCTCCCCCAGAGAGGGGCCCCCAACCGCACAGGCTGTCCTCCCTGCAAGGCCTGCAGGGAAGACGGTCAAAGTCACAGCCTCATCTCATCCCTCCTGGGGACTAGTCAGACGCTCCGGCTCCCGCCGGGCCCCCGGTCCACCCGCCTCAGATTCTGGTGCCATGCGCTTGGGGCTGATGTTGGCCTTGAACCTCTGGCCAACTCCTGGTGAAGCTCCAGGCTGTCTGGTGACACCCGGCCATCTCCACAAGGCAGGGCGGCGCCATAGCACACATCCACCTCCCATCCCTTTGACCTGCCTGGGCTAACCCTTGAGACCAGCTTAGGCAGGGCGTCTCAGTCCAAGTCGTTCACTCACAACCCTTTCCATCCACGCGGTGCCCCTGGAGAGCGGCGGTCTGAGCTGGCCGTGCAGAATGCAGTACACAGCGCTGCTGAAAGTCTGCCTGCCTCCTCGGCAGCCCCTCATCTTCAACTTCCCTGCTTCCAAGTAGGGACCCATCCCCCTCTGGCGGCCTGCTCAGGAGGGAAGAGATGTCCTGACACACCTCTACCTGGCACCTGGACCCACCACACCCGTTAACCGTAGCTTGCTCCTCAGACTAGAGCGCCAGGTATTGAGAAGATGCTTGAGAAAGGACCGGGTAGATGCTGCTCAGAGCAGAGAAGGTTTGGTGTTTTTGCTCAGGCTTCCTCTTGACACCCAAAATTAAGGTGACCAGACATCCCACTTTTTAACAATTTAACAACTCCCCGCAGCATTTTAAAATTAAACTAATTTATTGCAATACTATTTTTGTGTTCTATGAACATTTTTGTTGCTCCATAAAGACCAAATTTTTAATCAAGAACCCCTCCTCCCCCCAGTCAATGGTGTCCTGCTGAAAATCTGGTCACTTTACAAGATGCTCCCCCAAGCTGGCTGGTGGCAGGAGGCCTCCAGGGCCGTGGAACCCTGCAAGCCTTGCTCCTGTGACAGCTCAGACTTAGGTGAAGGATGCTCGGCTTCCCTTGCCATGACAGGGAGGAGCCACTGCCACCGTGACGTGGAGGGCAGCATGACTGGCTTTGCAGTGCCCGTGACCTGTGGAACCCTCTGCATCGATGGCCACTGGCTACAAATTGTCACCACCATTGATACCTTGTCCCCCCAGAGGGCACACTGCCACCACACCAACAGTGCCATGGCTCACAGCAGCCCCAGAGAGACTCTCCTTTTAGAAAATGAGCCTTCGCCACCCCCTTGCCCCCCCGCGCATTGTAGCCTACACGCTGTCATTACCCGGGCGGGGGTTTCCCCAATGCAGGCCTCACAAACGATCTCATTAAGCCATGAGCATGCCATGGGGAGGTTGTCTGTTACGTACTTAAGGGAAGCCAGCTCTGTTAGGAACCCCAGGATGTTAATCCCATATCCCACCCCGTGGAAGCGGCAGGGTACCCCGAGTCAAGGATTGGCAGCTGCCTGTTCTGTGTTTTGTTTTGCTTCCACAACGCCCCCCCTCATTCCCCCCTCATTGAAAACGCCCTCCAGAAATGCAGCCAACGCGTCACTGCCAAACTCTCCGACCCCTTCTGCTACAGAGCAGAGGCGAAGGGCACCCCGTGCTCAGAGAGGTACTGACCCTCCGCTCTTCCATGCAGGAGTCTGGGGTAAGTACGGACACCCCAGAGATGTCGAGAACATTCCAGAAGGCACAAATGGCCAGGTTTGGGGAGCTTAGGGGAAGACAAGTTCATCTTGAAAACCTTAATCTCAGACCAGAAGAAGAGAGAGAGAGGTGTCTACACGGAATGGGCTGAAGAGAAGCTATTCTGCCCTTCCTTCATTGTTCCATATTCCTTCCTGTCTTTTGCCGCATTCTGTTCCCTCTACCTGGGATGGTCTCCTCATCCACATCCCCCCACCCACCACCCACCCCTGTGCCCTCTACTGCCGCCTAACCCTTCAGCATACGCTTCCACTTCCTAGCCACCATTCCTTGGGGGAGTCTTCGTGGACTCTCCACTGACACCCACTATCCCAGCCTTACCTTACACTCTGCCTCCTGGCCCGTCTGAGATGGCGAGAAGTGCGTTTGTTCGGTTGTGCAGTGACTTTTCATGGATGTCACGCTCCCCTCCCCCGCCTTTAGACATAGGCGACATGCAGGAGCGGGCCACTAGGTTTCGCCTCCTTGTCGCGTGCCCATGTTGGCTGAGTGAGTCAGGGCGGTGTAGCTGGGCCCTCAACTGAGAAAAGGCTGCGCTCCTGCCCCGCCCTGCCCCGGCCCTCTGCCCTGCTGGTGCTGCAGCTGCCATCAAGCCAGCCACGCGTGGTGGCCTCGTGGGGGACCCGGTGAGAGTCTGAGCAGTTCTACAGCATCTTCCTTGTCAATTTGGGGCCTTTTCCTTAGCTGTTGTGTGCCAACCCATCTCGCTGAGGGCTCCTCTTGTCTTCCCTCACCCTCTGCCACCAGGTCCTCTCTTAGTGACCGGTCTTTGTTAATGATGTGTCCAAGGTAAGTGAGCCAAAGTGAGCCTCTTTGCCACTAGAGAACATTCTGGTTGACTTCTCTGGCTAAGACTGGTTTGTCCATTCTTCCGGCAACCCAGCATAGTGCGCAGTATAGTGTGGTGGATACGTGGAGTGCGGCTGATTGTGTTGGCCAACGCCACGTGTTGAATGCCTCTTCAGCTCGGTACACCGGAAGCCACGCTTCCTGTGGTCTTTGGGTTCCTCTTCACACCACTGGTACCTGCTCACCTTCCTGTGGCCAAGGGTCACGGACACAGTACAAGCAGGTCACAGCACTCAGAAATGCCATGTCCGCACTGAGGCTCTCACCTGCTGGTCAGCCTTGGCCTGGCCTGGCTCCCTGCCTCCAGGCCCACTGCCCATCCCTTCCTGGTAGATCATTTTTATTCTAATGCTTGTGTGAAGATATCCCAAATAGCAGACCAGGCCTGAGCTCTGCCAGGGAGCTGGAAGTCTGGGGTCCTGAGCTTCAAATGACCACTCCCATCCTCTCCCCCTTTCCCATCACCCAGGAGCCTTCCATGGCAACCCTTCCCCCTCCATCTGCACCCCTGGTCTCCAGGAAACACAGCGGTTACCTAGGAGTGAAAACCCAAACCACGAGGACCACCACCACCCCTGTGAGGCCCCACACTCTGGGGACCCGTAGCACCATGATGCATTTGGGTGTCTTTTGTCCCCCCCAAAAATGGTTTGAGGATTCACCAGAGAGCCGTTGTATTTTCAGTTGACCTGCTGAGAACATGTAGCAGGCTGGATTTTCACCCTCCCGAAGACGTATGGATAGTCAATCGCGTGGGGGCTAATGAGCATGCCCTTGAGGCCTTAAATCCATCAGTCCGCGCAGCATCGTTTTGCAAAGTTGCCATCATTTAGTAAAAAGACCACCATGCTGCTATGAGTGTTCAGAATTGCTTGGAAACCTCCAGCCTAAAACAACAACAAAACAAACAGCAACCAAAAAAGTCACCGTTCTTGGGCAGGTGCTGACTCACAGGGCCCTCTGGGAGAGAGTAGGACTGCCCACCACGACTTCTAAGACAGCCACTAGTTCTTTCTCCAGTGGAGCAGCCACTGGGTTCAAAACACCCACATCTGATGAACAGCCCAATGCTTTCATTGCTGCATCACGAGAAGCCCTTCCAGTCTCAGCCGAGTTCTAAATTGTGCTTCTTGATCATCTGGTACTTGGGCTAGAGGCAGTCAGGGTGGCCTTACGGGGGCAGGGGGAGAGGATTGAACCCATTCACCCTCTGACTCACATTGGTCCCCCAAATCAAGGTGCCTTGTTCAATTTCTAGCTTGAAGACAAATAGAAAGATATCTTTCCTAGCCGGGTGCTCTCTGCAAAGGGAATGCCCTGGTTTTTCTTCATCTGTCTGGAGACCTACAGGGGGGAACCACATCTGACTCACCTTGACAGACAGCCAGGGTCTCGGCCCATCGTGGCTGAAATGAGAATGACTGAGTTCAGGATGATTCTTGGTTGCTGATGCCAATGACAATTATGCGGGAGAAAAGACGGACGTCGTCAAGGATTTTGTCTCGCTGGGATCCACAACCAATGTTCAAGGAGGCAGCAGTCCAAAAAAAAATCACATGATAGATGGAACAGAGCAAATCGGCCACACAAGACCTCTTGACAGTGTTGAGGAGCAACGATGGGACCTGGAGGATGAAGGTGGGCCCGAGCTGGCCGAGGAGTGAGGGAGGCCAGCGAAGAACCCACGCATCTGCTCATGACGTCGGTGAAGACAATTGAAAGTACCATGGACTGCCAAAGAACAACTGAGTCTGTCTTGGCGGGAGAAGTCCGGCCAGCAGGCTCCTTAAAAACAAGATGGAGAGGCTTTGCCTCCCTGACTTTGGACATGTTATCGGGAGAGACCAGACCCTGGAAAAGGCACCAGCATGCTTGGAAAAGTAAAGGGGCTGCGAGCAAGCTGACCCTGAGCAAGATGGCTCCACGCAGTGGCTGACCTCCGGGCGCAAACACGGCAGTGACTGGGAGGATGGTGGTGTCTCCTGCTTTTGTGCAAAGGGGCCCCAGAACCTACTCAATGCCAGCTAGCAACAGCGTGGTTTGGATTGAAGGATTCAGGAGATCATTCTGGTTGGAGGTCTAAGAAAATTCTCTCAGAGCAGTCGTTTCAGGGGTCACCGCCAGGGGTGGATGCAGACTCACGATTAGATGAGCTTTATGAAGATAACAGGCTGAAGCCCAAAGAGCTTGGCTTGGTTTTTCTATATGATAACACTTGGCGTGGCTCATCTGACCGAGTGACAGGCTGACTGAGCTGGGTGTGGGGCTCGTTGAGCAGGAAGCATCCAGTAACGGCTCTGTCTGTCGGGGAGGTTGTTGAATTCAGTTGGTGGTCCACACTCAACCCAGGCAGCGTAGACTCAATGGGCTTTTCTGGAACTCCAAAGCCAGAGCCAGATCTCTCCTACAGACAGGGGTTCATGCCGACACTTGGCTGTTCCCAATGGGTTCATGTGTGGACATTTCATCTGCGCCTCATTCAGAACCGCCCCCAGGGTCGGCAAGACACAAGGTCATAGATGCCCACCTGACACTTGGTGAGCTGAGTCTCTGGGAGGTGAGGGGTGGTGTTCCCGTTGGCTAGCAGGGCACGGTCTGCAAACTCAAGATTCCACGTTCCATTCATTGTGTGGCAGAGCAAGGGGTTGCTCCAAAAGTGGGTTACTCACTCTTCAAAGAATGTTTTCTTATAGGTTGGGGGTCGGTGAACTGGACTCAAAGAGCAAACAGAATGGTGGAGTCTTCCTCTGGCCAGTGAGGGCTGGACACCCAGGAGCCAGAATCCCAAGCAGCTAGGTGGGAAGCACAGCCGCTGCTGAGAGGACAGATCGAGTGTTGCCAGCCACTTTGGCGGTGTTCCCTTTGGTCAGCAGAAGGGGCCGAGAACTCCTGGAGAGCCTTTAGGCAAGCTGCCTCCCTCAGTAGCCTCCTTGGGCTCAGCAGCGGGAATGGGGTCCTCCCCCGAAAGCCCTCTTCATCCTGGGCAACACATGTGGTCAGAACCAGGAGGGAGAAGACCCCAGTCTCACATGATCACAACGACTACGGGCAAGACTGGAAATCCAGCAGGTCCTTGGAGGGTGAGGGGTGTGCTCTGCCCGTGCTCACTTTGCCAACAAAGAAAGACCCAACACTGGGGCCTGATGGAACCTGGACTCACATTCCCAGCAGCACACCTCCCTGCGCCTCCCCTGGGAGCCAGTGCAGGAGTCAGGTGGCATTGCATACATAGCCCGTATCCCACCAGTGGCTCGGAACACAGAGTCCCCCTGCTCCTTCAGTGGCCTGTCTCCCTGGCCTGGAGAGCCTGCTGGAAGCTGCTCATTGAAGCTCAAGGCGCTGCCGTCCACCTTGCCCCCTGACTGAACTGGCACTGATTTCACAGAGAATGAATGCTCCCATGAGCCTTCAGGGTCCATGAGCCTGCCCCAGGCCTAGACAAGACAAGATGAGTGAGAGGTTCCCCATGGTCCCCCAAGAGTGTTGGCAGCCCCTGGCGTGGCCTTCTGCCATCTCTCTGCAAGACACTGCCCACTCGGCCCCCTGCCTCTCTGGGGCCCGGCTCCCCAGAACCCCCAGTGTCTTCCATCTCAAGGTGCAGAGCACCTGGGCGCTGCCCTTCAGCCCTCGGTGCCCAGCTTGCCCGCGGCCCCCGTGCCCGTGTGTGCCTCGGCCTTTATCTTGTTAGCATAATACGCAGCTTCATTACCCCTCCAGATGAATCCCTTCGTCATGGGAGCTAATGAATTTAATTTTCCACTTTCTATTTTTTTTTTTTCTCTAAGAAACCCCAGTCCTCTTTTACCAGCAGGTCAAGGGAAGCTGCCCGCTGCTGCTGGGAGTCCACGTGAGGCCGAGGGAGGGTGAAATGGCCGCCAGAGACTGAACGGCTTGGCTTGCCCGTTCAGGGAGCTGCGCCCACATGCAAACCAGCGGGCTCCTGTGGGTAGTCCTGGGAATAAACCGCCGGGCGCAGGCCAGGGCTGGGTTTCCTGCGTCCTGTGGACGGGGTTCAGGAGAGTGGCTATGGGATAGGCCGGAGGGAGAAGGATGAGGAACAGCTCCTAGAAACAGGCATGTCAAGTGCCGGGGAAAGGAGGGCGGTGGCCGTGAGACGTGCAACCGGACAGATTCAATTGTGTCTTGCAGACGGGGTCGCCAAGGGTCTGAGGCCCACCCATCCTTGCGCCATCATGTGACCTGCATCCCCCTCCCTTCTCACTACCAGGAGACTCGGGAAAGCCTCCCCGAGACGGGGCTGAGCCTTGAAATACCAACCCCAGGTGAGAAGGGTGAGGTGTCCCCCCGCTACCCCCCCCCCCATGGTTCCCCCGATGCAGGGCTGAGGGACCCCCTGTTGACGCCTTCCTGGGCCTTGACGACCTCCTGATCTCCCACGAACAGAGCCCGGCGGCGGCGGCAGGCTCAGATGCAGTTAATTTATTGGGCATTTTATTGAGCATATAAAAGAGAAGCCGGCATCCTGAAGATACATTTCATCTCCGACTCTGGGCAGATTCTGCCCAGATTAAGCTTGTTAATTTTCCTCGCCAACATTCTTCCCCGCATTGCTGAAGCAAAAGCCACGGGCTCTGGTCGGAAATGGATGGGAAGAAAAGGGATGGGGGCGGGGGGGCGGGGAGGGGGCGCTGGACAACAGTTACATTAACCACTTTGTCCTTTTAATTCATCTAATTACATGCAAGGAGAAAGCCGCCCACGCCTTGGCAGGCCGAGCTCCGTGACGGGGCGCAGGGCGGCGGGGGCACTGCACTGGGCCTTTGTTGTCTTATTAGGGGGTGCTTTTGTTCAGAGAGATGGTTAAAGCCATTTTCAGCAGCTACCGAGATAAAGCAGTTTCAATAAGGACACAATGTGCTTGTTTAAATTACCTTTCAAAATGCTCGGAACCATTAAGGGGGAGGTGCTGCAAATAAAAGTTGGAGTTTTTTTTGTTATAATGTTTTACCCTAATAACAGCTTTTATTTTATTATAATCCATTAGTTGACAATATTATTCTATAGATTATTAGGCAGCAATTTTGTGATTTTATCACACTTTTAGCACTCACTCCCAGGGCCAGAATCCACAGATCTCACTATAATATGCTTTCAATTTTGTTAAAATCTCTATTTAACTGGTTTGGCTGCGGAACATCTTGGCAAATGTGTTTTTAATTTCGACTTAATTAGCTTGACAGTTGACAGAACTCGGCGGTGGCATGGCGGCGCGTCCGCTTCTCCAGGGTCCCCACGGTTCTGTTCCTGGGGTTCATTCTTCCTCCCTCGCCCAGCCCCAATGGGCAAGATGGCGGGCGTCCATCCAGGAAAAGGCCTTTTTGTCTCTGTCAGAAGCACGCGCAATTAAAAAAAAAAATCAGTGAAAACATCTGACTCTCCCCCTGCGTCGGTAAAAGGCAGTCGGGGATTCTGGAAAGTGCTTGCTCCTACAGATGCTCGGTTGCCTGTCCCGGGGAGGAGCCAGGGAAGAGGAAGCCAGGGAGGGGTCCTAGTGCCCAAGTCAAAGGAGCAGCCACACCTCCGACCCGCGGCGCCCCGGGGTGTCAGGTTAGAACTGCACCCCTCGGTTCTCCATGACTAGTTTGGCAGAAGCAGATCACCAGGCCTTTCTTCTGAGGAACCTCTGAGTGGATGTGACCTTCTGACCTTTGCACCACCAGGCTGCTCAGTGAGGGGCCAGCCTGCAGCTCTCTGCACTTGGGGACCTGCAGCATGAAGAGGACTTGCTCTTTAGCCACGATCCCTGGTGGTGGTGTGCATGGCTACTCACCGCAAGGTGGGAAGTTGGAGACCACCAGCAGCTCTGAAGAGGACAGACGAGGCTTTCTACTCCCTAATGCGTTAACCCCCAGGGTCGGGTCTCCTCCGTTCTAGAGGGTCACAGAGAGGCAGGGGGGACTTGGGGGGGCAATGAGTCTGGTCGTGCTTTGGCTCTTGAAGCAACTCCGACATCGCTCTTCCTGGGGGGTCTTCAGCTTTGGCTGGAGAAGGTGCCACCTGTGCCTTCCCCTCTGAAACCCTGCCTCACTCCTGCCCCACAGCAGAGGGTGGGCCCGAGCTGCAGGACAATGGATCGGGGGTCGGGGGGTATGTGTTCTGAAAGCAGGAATGCCTTCCTGATAAGACAAGATGTGCATCCATGAAACAAGCCCAATCTTTCCTAAAACTGCCAGTTGCTGAAGAGAATTCCCCCCCCACACACACACACACACACACAGTGTCAGAGTTGAGGGGCATGCCTTAGGCTTCACAGGGCCTGGTTGTCGGAAGCAGCTCGCCAGGCCTTGCAAGCGTGCGTGTGCTTCCGAGCAGACGAACACCATCAGCCATGCACAATGCCCAGCGCGCCACCACGGATGCCACGCAGCGAGTCCAGGCAGCCCACCATCCAAACCAGGGGCTCCAAAACTGCCAGGAGGAGGCGGCCGAGGAAGAGAAGCAGAAGGTCAGGGGAAACTTCCAAGATCCTTTCACTCCATTCCCCACACACTTTGTGTGGACCCCAGGTGAGCGCCGTGACTGGGGGTTTCCTTCCTGACCCAAGAGGCAAGTGGATGGGGTCTGGGGGCTTCCACTTCTCCCCTTGGTTACCTGCACCACTCTCTCCATTTCTTGGGTATCATGGATTTTGCTCTCAACTAGAAAACCTGATTCCACATCTCTAACACCATGCCCCCTGCTTCCATAGGGTTCCTAAGAATCCAGACCCGTCTAGGACCCCCAGAGATGACATGCTACAATATTCGACACCTGTGAACAGCAAAACAAAACCCTCCCAGCAGATTCCCAGGGAGTTGGGATGCTGGCCCATCTTTGATGCTGTCTACTGCTCCCTCCCAGCCTGTCCTGAGAGAAGGTTCTAGGTTCTGTCAGATTCATCAACATGGTCTTTGTCCTAGACTTTAAGCCTAAAGTCCATTTTTATCCAAGTGAGTCTGTTGCTACAAGACCATTTATCCAGCACCAAGTGGTATATGTGTCTGTGTATCTGTGTGTTTGAATGTAGAGGTGTGTGTATGCATGTGTGTGTGCATGTGTGTATGTGTCCTTGTGTGTATATGTGTCTCTGTGTGCACGTACGTGTGCATGTCTGTGTTCGTGAATGTATGTATATGTGTGTATGTGAATGTCTTTGTGTGTATGTGTGTGTGTGTGTTTGGAGGCACTGTGACTATGCTTTGCACCTCAGGACAAGCAGCACAGAAATAAGCCAGACCAGTGGTTCCCCACTGAAGTCACCTGACCACATCCAGGGGCCTTTGGGGTTGGCACAACTTGCAGTGACTAGAGAGCAGGGCCCCCCTCCAGGACAGCACCCACCACCACCATCCCAGGAATGATGAAGGACGTGGCACAGTTGGGGCCCAGGTGGATGAACCCCACCATCACCTTCACCTCGGGGAGCTCAGGCATGTCCCAGAGGAAGAAGAGGGCACAAGGAAAAGGCTTGGCCAAGTCCCTGCACTCAACCCAACGTGCCCCTGCTAGTGTGCATTCCCCTCTGTCCAGACAGACGATGCCAGTCACTGCTCTAAACCCAGGACTGCGACTGCCTCTTACTCAGTGGGGATGATCTATGTGTAGCCCCTAATCAGTGCCTTGCACACAGTAGGTCGCCAATAAATGGGTGCTGCAGTGCTCAGGACTCAGAGGATGTGCACCCCACGTCCTCATGTGTTGGCTCCTTGGACCCCCAACGTGCCTGCCCCCGGGACCTCAGGAATCTCACATAGGGGCCCCCCAAGGCAAGAAGTTCAGAGACCAGTGTGCGCTGGCACATGTGGCGGGAAGAGGGGTCCTGGCAAGAAGAAGATGTGGAGGAGGAGGAAAACGGGGATGTGTGCCACGTTCCCACTCCATCTGCCCACAACCCAGAGGAACCCCAGGAAAGCTCTGATCAGGGCCAGCTCAAGAGCAGGGAGTCCTTTCTGCATGCTGAGTCTGTCCTGCAGCCCTGAGCAGTGATTCTGGTCAAACAACTGAAGGCTGCGTGCACGGCGGCATGCAGGGAGATGTGGCATTTCTCCGGTAGGTGCCTAGCCTCCCATGCCAGCGGCCAAAGTCCAAGTCTCCCTCTACCCCCCACCTGGCCACCAAGCAGGATTTGCATGTTGTTAGGGTGCTAGCAGGGTTCAGCAGAGCCTGCTAGCCAAGATGATCTCTCTCCAAAACTCAGCCAGGGAGCAGGTGATGGGCCATAGGGGTTCAGTCCAAGACTGCCCGTGGAGATTGCACAGGCCCCGACGCGCATTTAGCATAGCTCTGTGCCTGAGGGTCTCCAGGAATCAGAGCTCACCTCAAGAGCATCTCACGAGGACAGGAAACCCCCGCTCATGTTTCCCTTTCAGGTCCCATGCGGGGCTCCTGGGTTAAGAGTCGAAGGCCGCTGGCAGGATTTCATGCCAGGCGAGTTTCTCCCGGCAACGATCAGCTAGACTACATGGTATGTGTTCTCCACCCCTCTGCCAGGTTCCTTACAGGAGACCTCTGGGTTCACTGTGGGCTAGGGCTAAGGTGTAGGTATCCGTGCAGAAAGACACCCCTTTCATCAAAAAGCTTCCTTCTCAAAGTCATTTCCAGCGTGGGGGGGGGGGGGGAGCAGAGGTTCAGCCATAACCCCAGTGTTCCCCCACCACAAAACTGGACTCCAGCTTAGGAACATGTGATTATCTATTTCTGGGACTCCGGGTGGCCCAGACAGTTTGGCTAAGCCAGAAAGAGGGGAGAGGGTCGTTGCCACAGTGTACACTGCACTAGACTTAACTGTGCTGATTTCTCCCCAAAATGCTTTTTTACTTTGGGGTGAAAGCACAATCTGGGTGTGTTTCGAGCCCCTCCTCCCAAATGCAGAAGGAACCCCACCCATAACCCCATCCTCTTGCACCCACAGCCTTGGAGAGACCCTCTCCCTGGGGACAAAATGAAGTTTGCCGGGGACATTGGAGCCAGCTTGTATTTGACCATCGGGCACCATGTGTGGCCATGAGAAATAAAGGGAAAATCAATAGGGTTCCATTAAAGCAGCAGGCAATCAGGGCCCAGCCCTGGCTTAATTACAGTTTCAGTAGCATTTGCTTTAATTGGAAAGAATAAAAGAAGTGAAGTGGAGTGAATGAAGAAATTAGCATATCTATCCACCGCTGTCACTTGGTACCCTGGCCTTAAACACTGGCTGCTCTCTGCTATCTCTGAGCAGAAGCCGACAAAAGCCCCCGCCCACGAGCAATTAGCGAATCCTCCCACAGCACCTTTGTGGAAGTCTAATGAAAGTCTTTTCTAATCTTCAGGAGGCATTTGTTCTTAATCTGCTGGTGAGGCTGGGTGATGAGTAGCTGGACAATGCATGAATAGCCATGCTGGACAATGAATGCGGAAGACGGGGAATTGATGCCTGTGAGGGACAGACGGATGGTGTCGGGGAAGATGATGAGCAGGGTTGATGGCCAGAAGGCTCCTGAGAGGGGACGAACGGTGCTGTGACTTCACTGTCAACGCACGCTGCAGATATGTCATCACAAGACCCCAGGCCCGGGACAAGGGCACTGTGTTTGTTGGTCCAGGTAGACTAGAGAAACAAATTCATAGACATACATATGGATATAAGGGAAAGGTTTATATACAAGAGGAAGGGAACATGGAGAAAACATCCCAACTCAGTCCAGTCCAAGGTCATAAGTCCGATATTAGCCCATATGTCCGATACCAGTCTATAAAACCCCCTCCAACTCACGAAGTCACAGGCCAGTGGGTACAGAGTCCCAGCACTGGGAGGGGTCCCTTCATGGCTCCTTGTTTCCAGGGATCAGGGTCCATCAGAAGTATCTCTTGGCAATAGAAACATCTCAGCGCTGGCAGGGGTCTCTCTGTGGCTTTTCTGGCTTCAGAGGTCTGGTTCCATCAGGGGAAGGTCGTGTGGCTTCTCCTCCAGCTCTTCTGACTCCTTGGACACTACCATCTTGTCTTGTCAGTGGAGCGACTCCCAACAACTGGGGAAATGGTCTTTCATATCCATGAGGGAAATACCGTGAGACTTCCCAGAATTCTCAGGAGAAAGTCACGCCCACACAGAGGCCTCATTGGCTACTCAATGGCTATCTCCAGATCGGCAGGCTAGACTCCACCCCTACATCCCAATTATAAAATTGACATCAGGAGTACATTACTGCCACGCTGTGCTTGGCAGAGGGGCAGTGACAGCAAGAAGGACCCTCCCTCAATATGGGTTGTCAGTGCCCACAATCATGGGCTCGAGCACCCCAGTTGGGATGACGGGGCAGGACCAGCCTGTGTTGCATTCTGTCGTCCGATGGGCCACGATGAGTCCGGAGCCAACACCGACAGGCTAGATGGGCTTTTCTTTTGTTATTATTATTTAAGTCATGTTATTGGGGGTTGGTGCAGCTCTTATCACAGTATACACACGCATCCATTGAGGAGCATGTTTGCACCGCTGTTGCCATCATCATTTTAAATTATCAAGGGTTGGGAGGGAAGGAGGGAGGGAGAGGGGAATACAGTTAGCTGGACTTTTCAGTGTGGTTTTCAGCGAAGTCACTGTGGCAAGTAGGAGCTGAAAACTGCCCTCATCTTGTGGCACCTGGAGAGTTCAGGTTGTCCTGAGGGCTGCCTCGGGCAGCTCAGCCGAGATGAGAAGAAGCCATGTCCTGCATAGAGGGCAGGTCCCACGGACGGCGACTGCCAGCTGGATTTCTTTCTGCTGACTGGCCTGCCCAACAGTAACACGGCCTCTGAGCCTCGACTAGTCCAAACACCCCAGCATGCAGATGGGGAGACTGAGGCCCAGACTAGCCCATTTGAGCCTGTGGCCAGCAGATCCAGTCTCTCTCAGGACATAGTAGAACTGGCCCCAAGGGGTTTCCAAGCCTGTACATTTTTGCTGGGCAGACAGCAGCAGCCCTACCCCTGTGCCAGTAGGACTCTGAGGGGAAGATACAACCAGGACCTTCTCTGGGGTCTGTTCTTTGCCAAAGGCCACTTCTACTATGATTCACTGTCAATAAGTCGATGCGTCCTGCCCCCATGGACTTCCGAGCCTATAACTCTTTATGGGAGTAGAAAGTGTCCTCTTCTCCCATGGAGCGGCTGGTGGTTTTAAGCTGCTGACCTTGCTCTGAGCAGCTCCAGGCGTAAGCACCACGCCTCCAGGCCTCCTGCTTGCCCATGAATACTGCATCTGGTGACAGTCCTTCCTGGGGAAGAAGGCACTGTCCACCAGGAGACTGTGGCCACATGTCGCTCTAGCATGCTGTGCTCAATACTGGGGGGCAGGGCTTGGGGGGGGGGGTGTCTGCTGGGTGAAGAGCAGTCAGTGAGTATGGCATGGGTTAGGACGAACGCCGGAGGTTTTCAGGGTCCGCAGGAAATGGAGCAGCCGCTGCTGGAGGCAGGGCCCACCACCGGAGAGAGTGGACTCTGGGAAGAAGTGCCCAGCTCTGGGCACGACTGCTATGGCAACTCCAAGCATCCCTGTCTCCTGGGCGCTGCCCTGTCTGTGTCCGTTCTTCTGCCTTCCCACCGCAGGCCTCTTATTCCGATTGACTTTTATCAATTGAAAGACAGAGGCAGGAAGGGGCTAAGTCCCAGGCCAACCGGGACTCACCGCCCTGGGCTTCGCCGGTGCGGGATCTTCCTAGAGCCTGCAGGTCGGTGCCCAGCCGTTCTCCAAGGGCACATGCTCCCACTGTGGCTCTGGGTGGGTTTGGGTTGCTCTCCCAGGCCTGCACAAGCTTTGTCGTGACAGAGTGTCAGAGAGATGACCCAAACCAAACTCGCTGCCAGCCAGTCCACTGGGCGCAGAATACCATGCAGGACAAGGCAGGACAGTCCCTGTGGCTTCAGAGACGACAGACAGTTCTTGCCGCAGTAGAAAACCTCATCTCTGGCCCACGGGCCGGTGGATGGCTTCGACCTGCTAACCTGGCGTTCGCAGCCCAACGCCAATCACAGCATCACCAGGGCTCCGCAGAGACTGTGCACCCAGCTCCCTTCAGGACCGTGTTCTCTAGGGCGCACCTGCAAGGTGTCCGAGGTGTCCGAGGTCTGCCTCTCTTCGCCTGTCACCAAATACGCCAGAAATGGGGACCCAAGACCCACGTCTGGTTCTTAGAGGCATTTTCCACCAGGCCTCGGGGTCCTGCCAAGGCCACAGGCCAACTCTCAGTAGAAAAGCAGAGAGCCTGTAGCCACCACCGCCAGGCTGTCCTGCTCTGGGCGGAAGTGGCTGCAGAGGCTGGCCAGCATAGCCCTGGGCCCAGGGCAGGTGCTTCCCTCCTGGTCATCGAGGGCAGGTCCCAACACAGCCATCCATTGTGCAGGTGAGGAGGAGGGCCCGTCCAGCGGCCTCTGAGGTCAGGGGGAGACTTCCGAGGTCAGCTGAGAGACGACCATGCAGAAAATTACAGGGAGGCCACGACCCATTGTCCCCTCACAGAGTGGTCACCTGGCAGCACGCTTGACTGTTCAGCAGAGCCTGACGGACACTGTGCTCGGTCCCCCTGGGGCCAGCTTGCCCAGTAGGTAAAAGAGGCAGAAATCAGCTGGAGGCCCTATAGGGATGGGAGGTGGGGGGTGGGGGGAGAGAAACACTTCACCTCCCAGAGTCTCACTGCTGGCACTGAGAGCCAGGCCTCCCCCCAGTGCAGCATCAGAACCATGGGCTGAAGGATGGCCAGGAAAGGAAATGCCTTCCATGAGCCCTGGGCCCTGATTGGGGTCAGCCCCAGAGGAGCTTGGGGTCTATCGTCCAGGTGGTCTACCCTCAGCATCAGAGAGGAACACTTGCTCCTGCCTAGGGGACAGGCATGTCCCTGCCTCCAAAGACTACAACAATTGTGGGCAGGACCAAAAGGTACCATCTCATTTCCCCCAAACTGACCAAAAGACCTGGCTACAGGCCAGGCATAGGGCCTGGGGGACCCTGAGTGCTCGGGGAGAACAGAGCGAGCCAGAGGAGGTGGCTGGTGGGAGCGGAAACTTCCGGCATGAGCAGCACCCTTTATCTGCCTTCATCTTCAGACGTGCCCTTCTGCGCCTGTGACCTGGGGTACACACACACAGAGTCCTAGAACCTCACTGCTCAGACGGAGGACCCCCCTTGGAGGTCAGCAGGGGATCCCAGGAAGCAGGCTGGAAGGGGTCAGCTTCTCCACGCGTCATCCAGAGCCTGGGGCAGGCAGAGGCCTAGCCACTCCCAGCCAGGAAGCCCACAGCTCTCAGGGCCTACGCTGGTCCAGCCCTGCGCATGTGAACCGGCTGTTCCCAGGGAAGGGGAGGAGGCACCTCCCTGGAGTCGGGAGCCTGTGATGAGGCACCAAAGCTCAGACAGTCAGCAGCACACTGGAGGACAGTCAGCATCTGGGCATGGCTTCAAATGCAGGCAGCCTCAGAGCCCCAGCTGCCCCCGGAGACCCTCCCCCTCTCCCTCCCCCCCCCCCACCCCACAATAACCAGTGACCTGGAATCTGGGCACTGCAGAGATCCACTGTCCCTCCCTAAGAAAGCCTAAAGTCAAGGATCTGCCATCTCAGGACTCGGCCAGACACAGACTCCGCTGCACTTACTTCCCCTTTGCCCAAACCGGGTTCAATGCTGGCTCTTTCCTTGAGGGGTGGGCAATGGGGGGAGTCGTTTACTCCAACACAGCACAGTCCCCAAGCCCTACTCTAGAAAAGCAGTTCAGTCTAGGTTGAGTTTAAATCCCAGGCCTGCTGTGTTGGGGCCCTAGGATCCTGGCCAGGACCCTGGCCCTGTGAGGGGGGGAGAGAGCTGGTACCCACCTGCCGGGTCATTGGTAGACTTCAAGGAGAGGACCCAGGTGCCCCGTTCCTAGCATGGCCCTTGTGGGGGTGCCTGTGGGTGGGGGGGGGGCAATAGAAGCATCCCAATCCCCATGAGGGGCTCCAGGGTAACCAGCCGGCAGCTTGGAGCTCTCTGCAGCAGCAGTGGCCCTTCTGAGGGCACGAGATGGCTGTATCCCAAGTCCTCAGGGCCTCTGAAAAACAGAGGGGTCCCCCAAGGCTTCCAGGAGGGCTGGCTGTTCCCTCCCACTCAGCACTGATGGACCACTCCCTAGCACGACCCCTCAGCCTTCCCAAAGGCAGCGTGAGCGGGTCACTGAGAGAGGGTCGTCTCCTCACCACTAGAATGCAGCCGCCACCATTAACTAGGACAAACACCCCTGAGCCTGGCCGGGCCAGGGGCGGTAATTAGAGGGGGACTATCCTTCAGGCAGCTTAGCTGCAGGAAAACCATTTTCATTGAAAATATACATTTGTAATTGTAAATGGAAAGATTACCTGTAATAGCAGTAACAGACCCATTTCCTAATAAGATGAGCGCGGGAGCTGGTGCCTGAAGCATCTGGGGTGCGCGCACCGGCTCTGTACCGCCGGCTGCCAATTTGTTGCAGCGGCGAAAAGCGTGATTTAGTGTCTGTAGCATTACCATCTGTTGTCGTTATTACAGAAATTATATATAAACCAGTTAGTAAACACTTTGCCGCATTGTCTGTTGTTTTGATAATCACCCATAATAACATCTAGCATCAATATGCTCTTTAAACCCGATTTGGGAGTTAATGGAATAAGAGGAGGCAGTCTGTACATGCACGGGGGTAATGTCATTAGGAATGTTTGTGAAGAACAAATTAAATCAGTTGTAAATTGTGCTCTCAAGTCAGCCAGAAAACCAGTCTTGTTCAGGAGAAGGGATTTCTATTTTAACCTCGTGCAGAAAATGCACTTACGCAGATTAAAATAAAATAGGGCCTCCGCCGACGGAGGGAAGTGGTAATTGCCAGAGCCTAATGGCTTCCTGTTGGCTGTGTCATGCAGTGGGCACGGCTATTTTAAAAGTTAACCGTCACTCGGGGTCATGCTTTCCCTGATTCAGTCATTAAACCAGGCTAGACATGTCACTAAATGGCTGATTATTCAAATGACGAGGCTGCTCCCTGGCTCCCGGGGCCCTCCTTTGAACACGGGGATTTTCAGGGATGGTTCTCATAAAATCAAGATGAGTTGGATTCAAGTATGAGTCAATGGTATCGCCAGGCTGGGGTCTGGCCCATTGTGGATGGGGCGCTGCTGCCCTGCCGGCTTCCTCCGGGGGCTGACGGCGGACGCTCGACCTTGTTGCTCAGAGTCCTCCCAGGTTCTGGGAGGGAAGACGGCCGAGGAGCTGACCGTGTGTAGAGACGACCTCTCCGGCGAGGAAGAAGGCTGGTGCAGAGGTGGCGGCGGACTCGAGTCCTTCTGCTCATGCTGCATGGTGAGCCTGGGAGGAAATGGGCTCGGAGAGGCCAGGTCCAGGATCCAAGGGGCGGCGCCAACAGCTCAGGTCTTCATCGCCATCAGTGGTCCCTGCTCTCTCCTGCGTCCGTGTTCCGCCCACGTAAGATCCTTGGGATTCTGGGACAGGTTTTCTTAACGTGACCACGTTGCACGGGAGGGAACTGAGGCTGAGAGAAGGGCCCCCCCTCCCCAGGGTGAGGGAGGCCACCCTGCCGGGGTCAGAACGAAGGGCTCCGTGGCCCAGCACGCGTCCACAGCATCTGGATTCTCATCGGTGATGTCGGCCGAATCGTTCATTAGCGCTAACGATCGAAACCAAAACATGTGCTTTGGCCCCGTGTAACAGAGAGCCATCCCTGGAGAAGGACCGTGGGTTTGGTCAAGTAGAGGGGCAGTGACAATGAGGGAGGCTCCCGGCGAGATGGAGGGACGCCTGGCTGCCCCACGGGCACAAGCATAAGGGCAAGTGGACTGAGCCTCCTGAGATCCCCTCCTACCCAAGGCCAGGGGTGTGGTGAGCCTTGCTTTGTGGGCAAGGGCAGGTGGAGAGAGGTTAAAACATGCCACCTTATCGCTTGACCTCCCTCGGACCAGTTTAAGCTTGTTCTAGTGCTTAACATTGCCGACTTTCTTTCAAAGGGGGTTTTTCCCCATTTTACTTTTTGTTATTGCTGTTCATTTTCATTGTTGTTATTGTTGTTGCTGCTGTTTGTATGTTTTGCTGTATATGAAATCCGGGATGGGTACATCTATCACTCTTAATATTACAGGAAAAAATATTTCATTTAATTCAGTTTAGTATCACAGGAATATTTCAACTGGCCCGGTGAGTTTCTATCAGTAAGTAATTCAGTTACTGTGAGATGGTAACTGAATTAATAATCTCTTGGTGGTACGGCAAGGGAGATGGTGTGTGTGTGTGTGTGTGTGTGTGTGTGTGTGTGATTGTGTTTACTTTCATCAATAAGAGACCCAAGGGGCTGCGCCCTGGTGTCATAGTGGTTGTGCACGGAACTGCGGCCCACAGGGATGGCGGTTCAATTCTAGCAGTGGCTCCACAGGAGCAAAGGCTGGGCCTCCTACTCCCACCACCAGAGGGCAGTGATGCCCCCCAAAAAAGAGGGACCCAAGGAACAGAGGAGTCAAGTTTCTACAGCAAGTTAAAGCCAGAAGCAGGGATGGTGGTGGGGAGGGAGGCAGAAGGGACCTTCTATGAGGATGAATCTTGGTGTCGCTTTACAACATGCTATGTACGTGCTTTTCACGAAGGATCACCACCAGACTGGGAGGAGAACGCGTGCCCACCTCACAGACCCGTCTCACAGACACCCTGCCATCGATGCCGACCCTCAGAGACCCTATGGGACAGGGCAGAACTGCCCCCTGGGATGGATACTCTTGACAGGAGCTGAAAGCCCTGTCTCTTCTTTCTCCCAAGGACCTGCTGGTGGCTTTCAACTGCTGACCAATGTCCTCTCTTTCCACATTACAGGGGGAAACAGAGTGAACTGGCCTCTGGGTCCACCGTCACACTGCCAGGGCAGGACAGAAACCCACACCCCCAGACAAAGAACCAAGTTCGACATGGCTCCTCGGGGCTGAGGCCCTGCCGACTGAGGCCTGTGGGTCACATCCACGTGGCCAGCGAGAGGGAGAAGAGGGAAAGGTGGACATTTTGAGGCATGTGAAGACATGAATTCCAAAGTCCATGTCCACTGGCTGAGGAAGGCCCTGTGCTTGGTCTGAAGGGTCCCAGAGGCTTCAGGGGCACACCTCAGGGTGAGGGGTAGACCCCGGGGGCTGGGTCAATGGGCTCCAGCTTTGGCCCCACTTGTGAAGCTGGCACAGGGCCAGCCGGTGGGTGTCTCCTCCTGCCACGTGCCAGGCCCTCACCAGGAGTGAGGGTCAACATGCAGAACACCCAAGAGCAACAAGAATAAAGGTGTCTTGGCGCACAGCTCTGTCCCCCTCCTGAGGGACTCTAGGCTCAGCCTATCTCCAAGCTCCAACAGCTGAGCTGGGGACGCCGGACAATATCCGTCAAATATTTCCTGCCTGCCCTTTCCAGGGAAAGTGTGCCTTGGGGCTTCTGTGAGTGAGGAAGGGGAAAGGGCGGGCTTGGTCCCCAGAGCCTCATCCCGGGAGAATAAAAGAAGGGGGTGGGAGGTGAGCAACACAGAAAGGGAGCCAACCCCAGAGCCATGCACAGTGACAAAAAGCTGGCCATGTGTCTGCAGCGTCCACCACTCAGAGGACAACACAGATGGGGGTCGGAGCTCTCCGTTTCAGAAATAGACCCCCCCAGCCTCGCTGGGTGACGGTAACCAGGGCAGAAGCCTACCTGTACCCCAGTGCACGTCGGGCAGGGCAGCCAGGAGATGGGGGCGCTGTAGCAATCCTTTAGGTGCTCGGGTCTTTTTCATAAATTCATGTAATCATTTTAATTAAAAATCTTTAAAATATTAATGGGGGTGGGGGGGTGTCCGAAGCAGAGTTAATTATAGCAGCGCCAGCCGCCACATGTCCCTCAGACTCCGTCAGCTTTTCCATTAGGCGCGGCTGTTTTTCAGGGGGTTATAATTCAACCGGATAAATTGGCCACAGGCTGAAGCCTGACGTGCAAGTTAGCAGGGTGGGAATTAATTGTTTAATTGACTTGAATATTCAGGGCCTATCCTCGGAGAGGGGGCTGAAAGTCCTCTGTCGTGTTGGAGGGCTGTGCACCGCAGGGACCTCCTTCTCTGTGGTTCATTGGCCCTCATCCCCTGCAATGAAAGCCCCACCATCCATCACCAATGTCCCTAAACATATGCCTGCACGGAGCTTTGAACCCAAGGCTTCGGAGGCCCTGCCTTAACTCTTTGGTCCCTGCCTAAAGCTCCCCTCCAACCAGCTTCATTCATCTGGGAAGGAGAGGTCTCTGGCTCTGCGTGTGAATATGTTTTAAAATAATCCTTTTCATGGGTGCAGGGCCGGGGGGGGGGGGCGGGTTAGTAGTTACAGCATACAACCAGCGGCAGTCATCGGCCTGCTTTCCCTTGGCTCAGATCCCATCGGTAACCCAGCTTCACTATTAGGGGGAGATCTGGCTAGAAAATGCATTTTATCCCTGAAGAATATGCGGTATTAGTGAGAAAATTGCTCAAAATGGGAACAAAGCTGACAACTGCAGCTTGCAGACTAATGGCCCAGTGTATATATCGCACCCAAAAAGCATGTCATCAACCTGGCTGTGCAGCAGATCACGGACCCCGGGTGCTGGTTGGACAGAAATGGAGCATTAGGGATGTCGAAGGGCTGTGGAGGTTTGGGTGGGCTTATTTGGCTTCCTGCCCCCCCTTTTTTCCTTAAAGCCAGTGGATTCAGGATCGACAGAACCCCCAAACCCCAAAGAAGCCGGAACTCTTCCTGCACTAAGACAACCCCTGGCAGGTGGAAACACATCCTACTCTCGCTGGTGTCGGTGATGGCGGGGCAGCATCCTGTGAACAGCTGAGTGCTGACTCTCCTGGTGTTGCTTAACTCAACCTGTCCAAGGATGGGCACGTGGCCACAGGGCAACACAAGAGGTCCCAGCAGTAACTCCTTGTTCGGGGGATGGGTGGGGGTCTCTCTACCGAAGCCTTGCACGGCCAATGCACTGCCTGGGAGGGGAGCGAGACCTGAAGAAGTTCCCAAGATCAGAACACGATGGCTGTCAGAGAGAGAGAGAGAGAGAGAGAGAGAGAGAGAGAGAGAGAGAGAGAGAGAGAATGAGTTTGTTTCCTTTCCAGTCCTTGATTCATCCCTTCCTCATGAGACTCCAATTTGGAGTCATTTTCTGTGCCAATAAAGGGGAAAGTAGTATCAATTTTAATCAAGTTCATAGAGACTCAGTAGAATGCATTTTCCTGTCTCGCTGCAAACATGACAGAAGGCACGTCAGAGACGCGGCGCATTCAAATGAAGGGTCGCCACGCGCCCTCTCTCCCTGAGGAAGATCCTAGAGGGGGTGATGTCTGAACAATGACAACCATTCGAGCTTTCTCTTCTTCCTCTGGGCTTCTTTGGCTATCCTAGTTCTCATATTCCTTCCCATCATCTGTGTGTGTGTGTGTGTGTGTGTGAGAGAGAGAGAGAGAGAGAGAGAGAGAGAGAGAGAGAGAGAGATTCATTGACTGAGACTGAAGCTTTTGAAAGCATCTCTCACTGAAAAGTCTGATTCTTTATCCCCTGAAACATCTGCATATGGTGCTAAAAGGCAGGTAAGTGGATGGGGCACCAAGCAGGGGCACAGCATCACCACCATCACGGTACAGAAGGAAGGGGTGTCTGAGATGGCCCAAAGGACTCAGGTGCACCCTCAGATGAGAGCCACCTGCCCCTTCAAGGAGGTGCTATTTCTGCTCTTCCCTCCACCGCGCTGGGGGCCAGCAGCAAGCAGCTTGCCTGCACCTGCCCTGAGGATACCTGTTGTCTGTCTGTAGTCTCAAAGCTGTGCATTCTGTTCATCCCGTTTCAAAAGCTGATGCTTTTTAAGAAGCTCACCAACGAGAGGCTGTGTTGAAGACCACACCATACTTCAGCAGCCAGCAAGGCGACGATAATGGTGCGATTCACATTGATTTAGCTCCAACCTCTGAGGTGGGAGAGACTCAAGGGCGGTGGGCTTGGGTTTGAGTGAGCTCCAGCCTCTTCCGGACTCTGCACCGCCTTAAAGCACCTCTCAGCCAGAAGTTGCTTGGTCGATAGGGAACCAGGGCTCCGGGAGGTGGCATAATCAAAGCCAAACTGGTTCACGGATTAGGTCACCCAGGATTGATGCCATCGCCCTGTGGGCTGTAGAGGGTCCTTCCCACGCCCACGTACAGTGTTGACAAACAGCCCTGCTAGGAACGGAGGTTGCTCCTCCCCTGACAAATGAGAAGACTGAGCCTCAGAGCCACTAGCCCAACAGATCCGAGTCAGCCCCCTGCTTGTCTGTCTTTCTCTCGCTGGATTTGACTGACAGGCCTGTTTGTTCCACAGTGGTCCGCTTTCTGTGTGCCCCACCCCCATCGCACTGGGCTGGGCATGGCCAGTCACCGGGGTGGGGGAAGGTGGTTGGTATTGGTGTTAGGTGCCATCAAGTCAGTGCTGACTCAGAACGGCCCCAAGGCTGTGGCAACCCTGCCAGCCCTCGCCCCCATCCCCCGCCCCCTGCCACACACACACCTGTTCCTATGTTGGAGCCTGCAGTGGCAACCCATGCCCACCCATCCCGTCTCCACCCATCTCTGCTGCACCAGGCCACGGTTTCCAGGGACTAGTCTCCCCTGGCAACAAGTTCAAAGTTCATGACATGAAGTCTTGCCAACCTTGCCTCGAAGACAGTGATTCCCAACCTTCCTGGTGTTGCGACCCTTTCATACAGGTCTTCAGGTGATGGTGCCCCCATCCCCCAGCCAGAACATTATTTTCATTGCTACTTCATCACGTGATGAAGCGGGCGACCCCTGGGAAAGGGTCGTTCGACCCACAGGTTGAGAAGCGCTGCTCTGAGGAGCACTCTGGCTGGACTTCTTTCATAGCAAATGGGCTCGCTCTGCCAGCAAGAATTGGGAAAGGTGAGGTGAATGGGTTCCCTGAGTCCTACGCCCTTCTCCACCTCCTCAGGAGGCCGGGTGGCAGTGGCAGCAGCGAAGCAAACCTGTGTGCACCCTGGGATCCTGGGTGTCCTGTTGTCGGGAAGATGAGGTTTTGGCTTCATCGGCTGATTTCCCTGTCCCTCCTGTCCACTCACCTCTTGCTTCTGTTTCTACGGTCTTAGGGCCTCGCGGCTCATGGCGAGAGTGTCCTGCAACGAGGACGCAAGAGGGCCGGCCGGTGCCGAGGCCACAGCCCCCTGCTGGCCAGAAGAAACATGCTGACCAGCAGGGCAGCTGAGAGCACACCGGGGGATCGGACCCCTGCACCAAATACAAGTTCAGAGTGCACAGTCTGAAAATCCCAGCCGGGTCCACCACCTCGCCTCAATAAGAAAAGGGACCGAGGACAAGGGGGACGGGTCAGCCGGAAGGGTAATAAAAATGCTAATTTAAGATACTGAGTTTTGCATCTATAAGAGTAGTGCAGATCTTGTCACGGCCCACACTCCGTGTTGAAGAGGGGCTGATCACAGCTCCTCCTCGGTTGGTGGGGAAACCACCCTGGCGGGCACAGTGCAGCAAGAGACTGGATATTGTGGAGATCTGCACTCCCCCTTGGCGTCAGCAGGGCCTCGGGGGCTTGAACACCCACCCAACGGTCTGACACAAGCAGAAGTACTTTGTTTACATCATCGTTTAGTGTTACACACACACACACACACACACACACACAAGAACTGACCCACCGTCACCATAACAGAGATGTGGCTAACTCATTTAGGGCACGTATGTGTAAAAGGCACAAGAGCATAAAGTACTAGGCAATC